>JBBPSD010000222.1:0-37631 GCA_038093415.1 Xerocomellus chrysenteron | reverse complement strand
GGGCATCTTCGATCCCAAGCCATACGTACGCGCGCAGGCCCATTTGTTCAGCCAGGCCAAGGTTGACTCGAACAGGTTGCGGGTCTCCACCGTGTAAGTATCCATCCTTGCCAAGTGTCTGAAGAGAGGGAAAGCCAGAGGTCAATGCAACAAACACACGCGAGTCCAAAACAACAACACACTTCTCGGTCTGTGCTCTCCAAACTGGTTCACCGTAGTCCAGGTACCACTGATCCATCAGGGCAACGACGCACTCGTCTGCACTACGCGACACGACCAAGTTCTCGGGCTCCGCGTAGGCGACAGCCAATCCTCTGTCTATCAGCTGCGCGCGAACCTTTGGTTTGGCTTCCTGAACCGATTCCCCTTTAAAGTCACCGATGATCATGGTACCACCGTAGAAACCCTCTCTGTACGTGATCTCCTTTGCATCCGCGAGCCCCTTGGCGTCTTTGGATGATTGGATCTTCAATTCTTTGCAGACCTCGACGGCGGTGAGCTCCCCGTATTTGGCGGTCTTGATGACAGGTACGGGTGTGAAGTCCAGCCATTTGGGATCTACCTTGTAGTATTCGGCCTTTTTACGTAGTTCTTCCGTCGTCGCGTAATCGTCGGGCGAATCGGAGGGTACGGAGGTGACGACGCCAGTTCCCTATCATATATATCTTGAGTATCATTGTAAAAATGGATCGAACGAGATTGTGGTACCTTGGTTGCTTTGACGCTCTCCATCGGTAGCACATATACTTCGGGGATGACACCAAAGGGGGCCTTGACTTTTGTCCCAACAATGCTTGCACCATCGATCTCCACCAACTGCACAACCTCCCCGCGTGAGGGAGAGAGACCTTGGAAGGCCATATTGCGCGCTGCTCGATATGACACGAGGAAGGCATCCTTGTTGTTGATGGCAAAAACCCCATACTTCAAGGATGGACCGACAAAACAGTTCGTTTGACCATACCTACAATCGAACAGCGTCAACAAAAACAAATCCGGGGATGTGAGCGCGACGAATCGTACATTGTCTCCGGGCGCAGGGTGGCAGGGACCAAGTACACTGTTCTTCCTCCAACTTTACCCTCGACGGCTGCCTTGGCTGCAGGGCTCCATTGGACTACTTCCATTTTGATGGCGACGTACTCTTGGGGGCCAACACCTTCTCCATCGGATCGATCGTGGTCCATGCATGGCTGACCGTCTTTGGGGCTGTAGATTGTATATCGTTCGCCAAACTTGATTTTACCAAGCTTGTACAGCTTGTTCATCTGCCATCGGACGAAGGAGTCATAGTAAGGGTTGATATCGGTGGTCAGGAAAGTGCGACGCCAATCTATCCGGTTACCCATAGCGTTGTTATCATCCTGGGGTAGAATAAGGCGTCAAAGAAGAAGCCATTGGCGATTTGAAACATACTTTGCAAATCGGTGGAAAGTAGGACAGCCAATGATAAGGATCGGCGAACTTTTTGACTTCTTCGCGGGGCACGCCGATGGATTCCATGATTTGGAATTGATAAGTCAGACCTGTAGCTTTGGCAGCCACTTTTCCCTTGGTTGCTTTTCCAACCTGTGCAGTCGGAGCAGGGCCATTCTCGGTCACCTTGGGAGTCTCGTCCTCCGCATTGGGATCGTATCGCTCAAAGTTTTCACCGAAGAGCTCCATCTCACGGATAATTTTGTCTGATGCTGCCTGATTGATGTAAGAGCTGAGTGTGCCATCTGACTGATGTTGTTGCGAGGTAGACGCACCTTGATTGGCATCCCAGTTACATGCAGGCCATGAGGGAACAAGACGCGCTTTCCGAGCAAGCGTTGGTATCCGGCAGCAAACTCGACTTTTGAGATGGTGAAAGCATGGCCGAGATGCAAAGAGCCATTCATGTACGGGTAGGGAAAGTTTCCAAACCACTTTGGGTATTTCTCCTTGATTTGTTCTGGGGAGAGACCACGGAGTTCGTCCTGTGATGGAGCGGTGGTCTCAAAGAGACGTTCTTCCTGCCATCGAGCTTGGTATTTCTTTTCCAAGGAGGTCAGGTAATCACGCTTTCCTGTCTAGACGCAAATGAGGGTCTGAGAAGAGAAATGGAGTGAAAGACATGCCTGAGCGAGTTCTATGGTATTAGCCATACTGTGGAACCGAGATTGTACAGATATTTTACAGCGCCAGAGAAGGCGAACAGTCGCGGTGTATCGCAGCAGACCTGAAATCTTGTCTGGATAGATTGCAATCAGCCTTTTCGGTTTTTCTATTCCGAGTCACATAGACTCGATCAGGAAACCCATTTTCAGTCACTGATACAAACATGTGCAGACTCAATGTCACACTCGCGCTCCGTCACACGTGACACGTTCATCCCTCCTGAATATTAATCCCGACATCATGCCTGGGCCATGTAACAACAGAAAAAAGAAGAAACGAGACAGGAAGCACCAACACGTCCCACAGCCCACCCAGACTCTCCCGGAGTCACCCCGCCAACTTCACGACCTTGATGACACTCTTGACGATCCTCATCCTCACGATTCCCCTTACGATGCTCCCTTTCCATCTGACGACGGGCTGTTCATCGCTACCCCCAACATATACGATCCTGGTAATGGCCCACGCGTCCGCGATACGCGTGCCTTTCTCTCGTCTTTCTTTGCTCAGCCTCCCGCCTTGGATGATGAATTGTGTGCAGAGTTTGCCCAAGAAGAGATCCTACAAATGCTATGCACTGTCCTACCCGCGGAATCTGCCATGGTACGTTTATCGACTGAGTTTGCTCACCGGTGCCGATCTCTATCCAGATCCTGTGGTACAACAAGAGTCGTGTCACGGGTCGTGTCTGTCCTTCGTGTCGACGCTTGTATAGTTTGGGCGACGTCCTCCCGGACCTTATTCAGGACACCCCCAAGCTCTTCACAGAGACTCAGTCGCCGTATCTTGCTCGTGAACAGGAGATATCTGGCTTATGTAGGCGATCTCCCAGCTATAGGACGATGCATTGATGATTCAACTCCATAGGTTCACCACTCTGCTTCATTATGGCATCTTTCAATCACCCCAACGCTATCAAAACTACCTGGGGTCGTGTGGCAGAAGAAATAGACGATTACACCTGGGAACTCCTCAATAGTCCGGGCTCGGGTGCTGGCGACCAGGGCCTCAGTCTGCTCGTTAAAATGGCGCGACTCCCTGACTTGGGCCTGGGGCAGCTGTGTCTGCCTGACGTTGATTTCGAATCCGATGGCTAGTATCTCTTTCCATTAGACTACTCTATCTGCTTTCGAGGTAAGCTCTCAAGACAGTGTTTCTTTGCACAACTAAGAGAGAGAGACAGCTTGCTTTTGTGCATCTATCTATGTATATTGTAGATCTGGCCATAATTACATAGGGATGGCGGAGAACATATGGGGACAATATTTATGTGTGTAGTTCGGTGAATGGCATTTTGGAGACCCCCCTGAGAGAAGTGGTTACTCCCGGAGATTTGGCCGAAGAGGCCGGCCGAGGGTAGGATGGCACGCGCGGGGTGCAACGCGTCGACGCGCCGGAGATGTCCGGGACTGACAGCTTGTTGAACGGCGCTTACGTGAGCGAGTCCGTGCTCAAAATTCCCACGGTTGGAAAATGGATTTCCCCTTATACGAGGCTCCCACCCGCCAAACGCTCCCAGCCAACCTTGCCTTATAGCACTGTGCGGTCCACCCGCCTAAATCCATCACTCCACCTACCACACCTCACTGTAGCATATAACAAAGGTTGGTCCTTCTTTCTATTTTATCTACTCTTAGATCGTCTTGCTCGATGCCTCGCGATGCCGGGCAACCCTTTTTGTCCTCGTCGCTCCCAGTCGTCGTCGTCGTGCTCTGTCACACCCGCGCTGGCACCGTGTTTGTTTGGTCACCGACGCGTCGACGCGCACCGTGTCCTACAACACTCCACTTCATTTGCACACTTTTTCGCGTGCTCACGACGTGTTGAATCGTTTATTAATTCGTTTTTTCTCTTCTAGATGCCCAAGGACGCTAAACCCAAGGTTCGTTCATCACAACTTGTCTACTATACATCCATATAGCCGCATATATGCTTTGTTTTATTCCAATCCATGCCCTCCTTTGCTGTTTTTTCATACGTCGTTGCTCACGCTGGTTAACAGCGTAAGGCTGCTGAGAAATCCGAAGCCAAAACTGCCAAAGGCTCCAAGTCAAAGGCCAAGGGGGGCCCAAAGCGAGCTCTTTCTGCCTATATGTTCTTCAGCCAAGATTGGAGAGAGAGAATCAAGACTGAGAACCCCGACGCTGGGTTCGGTCAGTAGTTCCTGTTAATGTGTGATATCCATATAACGTCTGTTCACAGGCGAGGTCGGCAAACTGCTCGGCGCAAAGTGGAAGGAACTTGATGAAGACGAGAAAAAGGTCCGCCTGGCTGCGCTTTGTCTTACATGTATGCTAATACCTATTCAGCCATATCTTGATATGGCTACCAAGGATAAGGCACGAGCTGAGGAGGAAAAAGCATCCTTGGCTGTGAGTCCGCTTTTTCCACGCTCTTGAGCCCAGTTAACCTCGAACCCGACAGACAAAGGCAACCTCCAAGGAGAGTGGTGAAGACGCTGCCGACGACGACGACGAGTAACCGCCAAAATCCGGTGACATGTCTACGCATATCCAAGACTCTGTCTTTCTTTTCTTCCTCGTTGCAACCTAATTACGATTTGTCCTCCCCTTGACTGTTTCCAGTATAATATCTTCCGCCCCGCGAGACATGTGCCTACCAACCGTCCTTGACACCGTATTTTTTTTCCTCGATTGTAACTTGCTCTTTTCGATGCTTCTGTGCTATCATGTGCTTGCTCACCATCGTCGTTCTTCGTACACCTGGTTCCACATGTTGTCCTTATTTGCTGCACTGAAAATGATTGTATCCTGTACGATCACCTCACGTTCGCTGGTACATGCTTATAGTGACGTCATGTTGTGCATTGGGTCAGGTGACTTTGTCACGTGCGTTCTACCGAGACGCGAATCAATTTGCCGTGATGACTCTGCCTCGCTCATCCACTACGCGATGTCTCACGGAAAGGGGAAGGCGAAAGCGTCTGCATATCAGCAGAGTTGCGCGCCTCTCATGATTTTCCGTCACGTATTGACGATATTGCTGCACAGGGAATTTGGACTCGATTTCCGCGCCCCTAGGTACAGAGGCCCTACAGGGATTTACGAGGCGTTGACCTAAAATAACGTAGAACCGGATTCCGACCCAGAATTTAATGCCGGGGCGTTCGTTTACGAGACGAAGAAGAAACCAAAACGTGGTCGTAAATCGTCGGATGCGTCTCCGCCCCGCAAGTCCCGGACGAGACGGAGCGACGTCCTCGGTGGGACTCGCCCTAGTTCTAGTGAGTGAATGCTTACGTGTAGATGTGCATCCAGGAGTTTTGGATGGTGCAGGGAGCGCGTCTCGTCGCGCTGAAGCGCCAAAGACAAATCCTCTCTTGCAGTATTTCGGTATGGAAATGCGGTATTGCGGATCTCGCGAACATGCTCATGATGACCTTGACCTATTCAGGCGATGACCTGGGCCTACACTCTGCCTCTGAGGATGAAGAAGACGCAGAAGTAGATGACGAAGTATCAGACGTCGGCTCGAACAAGGACAGCGACACGGAGGAACCTGTTGTTTCTAGAACATTGACGGTGTTTTCGAAATCCAAAGAGGCAACGCCTAACACAGGCGGAGTTACCCCAGTTGTGGATGATTCTGAGACGGAATCAGAGTCGGAACCGGAACCGGTTGTACAAACACTGAAACGCAAATTACCCTCCTTTCCTCAAGTCATGCCCCCATCAAAGCGCAAGCAGACACCTCCCATGGAGGGTATGTCATAAACTATAAAAATTCTCTTCAAATTTCGAGCCAATTGTTTGTAGACGATTCCGAGACAGAATCAGAATCAGAGGAGGACGAGCTCGTGAAAACTGCACGTTCCACTGGTATGCGGTCCCCGAATGTTCACCATTGAACCTATGGATTTGACGTCTTCCAGCCCAAGTGGTTTCCCTTGTCGCATCAGACTCCGAGACGGAATCTGAAGACGAAGAGGACACGATTGCCAATCCCGTCTGTACCCCCCTCGCACTACGTCGTTTTCCCTTGCATTGAATCCACTTTTACAGGCATTCAATCCTCGACCGGGCTTCCCGCTTTGTGAAGGCCAGAAATACCTTGGTCCTTTTATCCTAAATCGCGAGAAGGGTATCATGATACCAGCTGGGATCAACACTTATTTAAGAGAATACCAACGTGAGGGTGTACAATTTTTCTTGGATTTGTATGATGAAGGACGAGGCGGACTTCTCGGCGATGATATGGGCCTTGTATGTCAAATTTCTTGCTTCTACCCCCAGGTCTGAGATCCTTTCGCACTGCTTCGATTGTAGGGTAAGTGCTGACCCACATCGGAGTGTCTCGTGTCTTAGTTGCGGTATGGTATGACAGGTAAGACCATCCAGGTTATTTCATTCCTCTCTGCTATCATGAAGAAGCACGGGGATCGGAGAGATGTAGATCGGAGGCGAAACCATATCTCAAAGCTCCAAGACGGTGTAGAGTGGAGAAAACATCGAACTCTTCCTTCCGCGAATGCCGTGTGGCCAACTTGCCTGATCATTGCACCGTCCACGGTGGTCGCCAACTGGGAGCGTGAGTTTGAGACGGTGAGTGCCCTTGTGTCCCCGCGAGAACAACAACTCCAGCCAACTGGCGAGTTATCAGTGGGGCTATTTTGAAGTTGGTTCTTATACTGGCTCGCCGACGCGCCGTGAGGAGGTCCTCACGGATTTTAAGATGGGACGTCTGGATGTGGGTAGGTGTATGCTTTCAGTTTGACTTTCGAGCAAGGCTCACTAGCACCCTCGCAGTAATTACTTCGTTTGACCTCGCGCGAAGGGATATCTCGTTACTCGACGAGCTAGCCTGGTCGGTTATCATGGTCGATGAAGTGCATCGTGTCAAAAACCCTCGGTCCAAGATTACCAGAGCGTACCACCAGTTTGCGTGCACGAGGCGCTTCGGCTTGACAGGAACAGCGATACAGAATTCTTACAATGAGCTGTGGACAATCCTTGACTGGACGAACCCTGGGCAGCTGGGGTCGATGAAGCAATGGAAAGGATTCGTTGTCAAACCATTGACTGTGGGTCAATCGGCGAATGCGACGGAAGAGGAGAGGTCCAAAGCGTTGGTGCGTTGCGGCGTCTTACATTGTTTGAAGAGTATGGTTAATGTTCTGTAGACTGTTGCAAAGACTGTCAGGGACCAGTTACTGCCAAGGTTCTTCAAACGAAGGTAAGCGATTTGTTCCTGTATCACCACGGCCCTTCAACGAGTCTTCCAGGACCAAGGATATCATTAAGAGTCAGGTAAACAATTACACTTTAATCCCGAATCCTGTGACATACAAATTTGCACAGCTACCGAAGAAGATTGACGAGGTCGTCTTCTGTCCTCTAACACCGCAACAGATCAAAGTATACAAGCGCATTCTTGCAATGGATCCGGTGCAGAACATCGTCCGGAAGGACGAATTCTGCGATTGTGGGTCAAGGAAAAAGTTAGTGTGTTACAAAAGAGGATAGTTGGTGGTCGCTGACATTTTTCCAAGGCGTAAAGATTGCTGTCATCCTTTCGGCAAGGGAGACGTTCTGAAATTCACGTCTATCTTGATCAAGATCTCAAATCACTTGGCACTGATCCTCCCAGGTAACGCTGTTTGTAGTTAAAAAACCACGCAGCTAACAGGTGTTATAGCCCCCACCGATAGTCAAGAACAGGTGGGAGATCCATAAATCTAGTTATGTTTCGCAGTCTCATCACACAACAGACCGTCCGGCATCGCGAGCTCGCCGAGCTGGCATTTGCAGGCGAACCTATCCCGAAATTCGGGACAGCGATGATGCTGCCATCTTTCTGTGGCAAATGGACTGTGAGTGGTAAAGGTTCTCGATCGGTGTGGTCATCTAATAAAATATTCTACAGGTTCTTGATACACTACTGAAGGATTGGAGAAGGGACCGATCGAACAAGGTTCTCATCTTTACGAAATCAGTCAAGTTGCTTGAGATGTTAGACTTCCATCTCAAGAACCACGGTATGATTAGGTTCTTTATGAAAATTCATGGCGCCGTTTGCTCATGCCAATACAGGTTACGGATTCCTGCAACTAGACGGATCCACAAGTCAGCCCGAGAGTAAGGAATAGAGCACCATGTCCGGCACTGGAGGAACTCACTCCATTGGCACATATAGGGATGCCGATGATTGATAGATTTCATCAAGATCCAGATATCTTCATATTCCTGATCTCCACCCTCGCCGGGGGGACTGGTCTGAACCTGACTGGCGCCAACAAAGTAGTTATCTTTGGTAAGTGTAAGCAAATCGCTGGTTTACTTTTTGACGAGAGCGACGCCGTACAGATCCCAACTGGAGTAAGTACACTTGACTTTGCTTGGTGCTGCCTCCCGTTGACCACCGGATTTGCACTTAGATCCCGCCCATGATTTACAAGCTATGGATAGGGCCTACCGTTTCGGTCAGACCCGTGACGTCCACGTCTATCGACTCTTAGGAGCAGGCTCGGTTGAAGAATTAATCTATGCTCGGCAGCTTTACAAGCAACAGCAAATGGCCATTGGTTACCAAGCTAGTGTACAAACGAGGTGAGGATCTGTGTACGAATGGTTGGCATTGAGTGTGACGGGAAGTGGTATTGTCAGGTATTTCTCGGGGGTACAAGGAGATACCAGTAGACAAGGCGAGCTTTTCGGTGCGAAGAACATATTCAGGCTTCACGAAGATACCCTTGCTACCAAACTCGCGGTAAGTTCAAGGGGTTGGATCCACGATTATGGCGGCTGGACTTAGAAGTTTGGCACCAGATCGAAAAAGCATCCATCATCGAACTTGACTGGGCCCTGGCGCATCTCGGGAGGAAATCCCGGCGACGATCAGGGGCCAAGGACGACTGGGTGCAGGAAGCAGACCAAAAAGGGGGAAAGGAAGAGGTACATATACTATCCTCATCACCTGACCCCCGGACTTTGACACTCTTTCAGGCGGATTTGCGAGGGCTGACTGCTCTGCTCTTTGATGATGGTAAGTGAACAGTCTATCTATTTGTTCGAAAGAGTGACGTGGTGGTTGCGTCAGACCCTCTCGAGGTTCCCGAGGGGAATGATATACAAAAGGCGCTGGGTGCAATCGGCGTGAAGTACAGTCATCGCAACGATGACGTGTTACTTCCCAGTCGGATCGAGGAGGAACGATCCCGGAATGCGCTCAAGGTACAGATCACTTGGTAAAGCTCGTTCAGAACGCTCAACTTGCTTCAGGAGCACAAACGACGCAAAGCTGCCGGAAGAAAATCTAAGGAGGGTGAAGCGGAGACCAAGTTTAATCGGTCAAAGACGCCGGAAATGGAGTGGCCTCCGAAGCGTAAACATCACAAGGTGCCACTCACGCCGACGGAACAGTGAGTTGGTAGTTCTCTGGGTTCCTGATGGGTCATTCATGGTCATGTGTGTGTGCCTCCAGGCTGGCGTCTCGACAAAGGGCGTTGATCGAACTGGGATACATTAAGGACCCGTCGCACGTGCCTGTATTCGCCCAGTCCTTGTGAGTCTTGATTTTAGTTGAGTTGACACTCGGGCAAGTTATTGACCATCTCTCAGCGCGAGGAAATCTATTGAGGAGCAAGAAGAAATACTTGGTAAACTTGATGAACATGCGCGGCAGTATTCTTAGGGTTAGGTGTGGGTGCTATTCGGGGGAGCAGCTACCCTGCTTGCAAGGCTTGCAGTGCATGTGCACGGGTCATTCAAGCGATTGCGGTCTATGTCTTGTGTTTCTCGCGCCACGAACTTCATCATGGTCTTCAGTGGACGAAGCATGTTCTTGGATCCGGAGGGGACAGGTTTGAAAACTGGGCGGCGCGAGATTCAGAACTTTCACGAATATCGACTCGTTGGCGCTCTTCTCGTTGTAGCTAACCTCTTGTCTGTTTCAGAAACTGTATGTTCGGTGGTTGAGGTCATGGACACGACAGAGGATGACGTTCTGGGCTTGGACGTTAAAAATTCCAGTGTTATCACTTTTGCGGAGGCCCACAGAAGCCGTAAGCGTTCGATTTGGTCGGGTTTCATCATTGCCGCACGTCTATCATTTCCTTCTTGTTCGTTTCCATCCCTCCGCGTTGGAGGCGGTGGTCACTAGGCTCGAGACGTTCTGATAAGGCGCTCTAGTGTCGAGATTTTCCGCGCTGTCTGCTTCCCGTGTTCCCTGAATTTCCTATCTGCTCGACCCGGAGACTACCGTGTTTCAGATGTGAGCCCTGACAACGTCGTACAAATATTGATGCCACACCTGTTAGGACTCGTAAGTCTTGTGTAACCTGTACGTTCTCAGTCTTGATCCTGCGTGATCTATCTGTTTTTTTTTTCGGCCAGGACGATGCAAGGAGGGTATGACCATGGGTATACTAGGTAAGTAGGTTCGGTGCATCTCACGAGCGTGTCTAAACTTGTAGGTGGTTCCTCTTCGAGAATACTTTTTTTCCAGCCGCACCACCGCCCACCAGATAAGTATCCGATTATCAGGGTTTTTCATGCAATGTCAGCGCTCCCCGCCCTAGCTCCTGGCAGATCTCGTACAATATTTGCCATCAGCGTTCAATTGCAACGAGCTCCGATCAGCAGATCGAAAAAGCTGCTGCCAGAGAGTTTGAAATCACATACAACCAATCAGAGTTCTCCCTTAGGCGGGACAAAGAATTGTCATTTGCCAACGTAACAGAGTCTCTGTCTGCAGATTTCCGAGTTGCTCGGCTGCCGGTGCAGTTGCATACTAGCATCGTGCCCCTGGACCGGGAGAGCCAGGGAGACTTCGTGTAATATAAAATGCACGAGGTGAATTTTCTCGGCGCAAGGTGATTTGTTGTTTCTTGGGACCATGACCACATCGTCCGTATCCACAAATTCTTTTTATGTTGGGATCAACATAGAGAACATCCTGTATGGTGAGTCTTCTGATGCGTATCATGAGGTGGCGCAGACTCATCGGTCCGCTTGTGCAGGCATCGAGTTGGTCCTCTACTTTAAGACCATACGCATTTTGCTGAACAACAATGGAACGCATAAGAAATCCAATTTATTTTATGCGCTCTTCAGCAGCACGATGGTGTTCTTAATTACGGTCTGGATAGCCACCGAAGCGATATTCGGCCAACATATGTGGTTACTGGACTCTGACTTTCCAGGGGGTCCCGACGCGTACTTGCAGGCGAACATTGGGGTTTGGTATATGGATTGGGGGGCGATCGGGGTCATCGTCCTGCAACTCATGACTGACGCCCTCATGGTAAGACATGCACGAGGATGTCAGAATGTATGCTCACTTGGTTGGTTCCAGATCTACCGCTGTCGGATTATATGGAATAGCTATCGTGTCATCGTCGTACCCATCATTTTGTGGTTGGCTACCCTCAGTGAGCATCACCCGCATACTACCTCTAGTGGTCGCTTAATTCCATGTCTACCTAGCCTTGGGAGTGCTGGTCGCATGGGTCACCAGTTTACCAAGTGGCAACTTTTCCACCGGTATCGCTGCCCAATTCAGTCTCGCATATTGGACCATTTCGGTGTTTCTGAACACGACCTTAACATGCATGATATGTTACTGTGTGGCGCGGCACGGTAAGAATGTCCGGGAACAGCTTGGGCACGAATACGCGTCTTTGCATTTCTCCGTCGTCACGATTATCGCCGAGTCCGTACTTCCATACACGCTCTCTGGCATTGCCTTTTTGGTGGTGTTTGGGGTGGGGAGTCCGACGTCGGTGACATTCATCTGTGTGTATTTTCTGATGATGGTATGTGGATTTGCCCCGTCTGCTGCTGCTGCTGCTGGCTGAGCTGAGCACGACATATCGTAGTGCATATCACCGCAGATGCTGATCCTCCGAGTAGTCGCGGGGAAAGCATGGGACAACGATACGTTCAGCTTATCGTCCTCGACAATAAAGTTCAATCCTGCCAGTGGGGACGCATCTGGGTCACAATTGTTCGACAGCAGCAGCGAGGGAATCCATCTAGCGACATTGTCGAACGTGTATCTTCCGGATGGACGCGGCAAAATGAGAATATCAGAACCGTAGCTACCTTGATGTGGACGACCGCGTGCACATACAGACCACGGTCTGTAGTCAGGGTTTTCTCCAAACTACACGGGAGCCAGCAGTGATATGTAACTAGGGTCTCCGTATTTATAACCACAGTTGATCATGAAATCCACTGACTTGCGTGAAGAGTCTCCCTCATCTTCGGGAACTGTGCGCGCGAGATATATCACAAGGCAAACCCCAGGATTTCAACTTCTTCCGGCTCTCCGTCGTGTGTTGCAAGGTAATTTCGTTCACCAGGTTTGTCGGTCCGATCCGAGGGAACACACCCATACCCTTTACCTCGAGGAGTGGTACGAACAGGAGTACCTGTCGTACTGGGACAGGACGGCGTCACAAACGACCCCAACTTGAAGGACAAACGAACGGAAGTTATAGTCAAGTTGGAAGAAAAGTACCCTACCCCAATGCAGTGCCACCACCCCGATTGCGCCCCTGGGAACTGACGACCAGGTCATTCTTTAGAGTGCAGGCATCGTTTGTACCCTTTTGGATGTGACGAGTAGCCGCGTTGTCGATGTTGACTGGTTTACTGCGCATGTTTCTAATATCATACGCGTTTCATACACGTCTCGCCATAAGAGGGATAGGTATGTATCTGACAGCTTTAAAATACGCTCGCGGGCGCGGTTGAGCGTGTGTCCCTTCCCCTTGTCCAAGCTCAATGATGTCGTCGAACTGCTGTTGTACACTCTCCAGGCATGATCCGACTACGGTATCTTCTTTTTTGGACGAGTATATCTTACATGGAATACGTTGGAATATATTTATGGTCCACCTCCGAGTCGTTCGCTTTTCAAGCGCTCCTCTGTAAGATATCATAGTGACCAGGCCTAGCCAATGGGTCATCAAACGACGCCGATCAGAATCAGACCAACAATCGCTCACCGGTATAGTAAAACTAGTGGCTCAGCACCGCCCGACGCGTTCTCCGAAAAATCAACAAAGTTGACCTGGCCATCTGCAGCGTGCCCGTCCAGGTAAGCAATCTTGACATGAACGTCCAACGCCTGAGCGAGGGCGGCCACCTGGACATGGTCTTTTCTTCGAGATGCAGCAGTCCATCGCTGAAAGACATCTATGTGCACTGACCTGCCTCTTTTCCAAGGGGCTCCACGAATCTCTTGCAGAAATCGTCGACGGAGGTTTGCAATTGTGACTCAGGGTCAAAAAGAAAGTCCGCAAATTGGTCATCGATGCGCATCTGGGCAGAAGTCAGCAGACGCATGTACATCACGATATAGTTGGACGCTAGGGAAACAGGTGAGACATGTAGATACTACATATTGATTGTGAACGTACTCGGTGGGTCCGTAAAACTTTGCCAAAGCTCTTCCTTTGCGTTGGTACGACTTGCACCATGAAGTTGAACTAAGGTCTGGAGGATCTCATAAGGTTGCCCATAGACACAATCGTCGAAACCAGCGTTCGCGAGCATATTGCTGGTCGCGGCCAACCGATCTTCTTTATTATGCCCCGGGGACCTCATAAGGCGATCCAGGTAGGCAAATGCCAATGCTAAAGAACTGAAATGCATCAAAAGTGAGATCACATCAGATAGAGTAGAGTCACCTCGATAGAAACAATCGCCATCGCCTAAAAGTGTAGAGTGAGATATCTGATCGCACCACAGGCAATGCGACACCGACCTTTGGCACGAATTATAACCCTGTACCCTCGATTGATCAGGGTATCTATCTGAGCGAGAAAATCGGGGGAGTTGGAGTATTCATCTCGCAGGACAGAGATGGCTTCAGGTGGAGAGACCAAAGGACGTTCCGACTCCATGCTTTCCTCAAGGAACCTCTGCAGAGAGCAGTTATGGGCGAAGCAGATATGACTAAATGAGTATACCTACCTGATTCAATTCGTAGAGCTGTGCCTGTGTCAGGTCAGCGATGTCTGGAGGTGTAAGTAATTGAATTAGTCGCGCCATAAAAGCCCACATACCCATGTCCTCCGGCAAGATAGGATGTCCGCTCAGGAACGGTTCTGGTTCTACTGCCTGACCGTCTATATCTTCGGGTAAATCGGTGCTTTTCAACCTCGCTGCAACAACCGCCTTGAACGTGAACATCCAAAGATACTATCCAGGAGTTTGTAGACTTACGTGGACTTGGCAGTTTTGCACCTTCAAAGCGATCAGAGGTGGGCATTTGAGACAGCGATGCGGGATTCCAATAGATCTATGCTGTTCAGTTGACAAGATGAAGATTGCTTCAATGTTGGTCCCGGATTAGCTCGATCGAACGAGTAAAGGTATATTTGTAATTGTTGCCATTACCTTGCATTTTCAACACACATCAACAACCCCGCGAATTGGGATAATTCCGAGTTGAGAGTCAAGGTTGCGAGGTTAGACAAGACCACGAGACACGTAGGGGTTACGGTGGTTCAAGATATGAAAGTTAAGTCGAGGGGTGACGCGGTCGATTTTTCACACTTGCATCTGCTTCAGACTTTCAATAGATCGTACTTGGAGGAAACCACAAGTTATCAAGAATGATTCGAATGGCCCGCCACCTCTTGCGCTGAGATCAAATGGAAAGTAGAGTTATTGATGCCAACATAACGAAGGCCAATGACAACGACTGTCGCCGAGCCAGTCCGTGATGTGGAAGCCCATTGTTTCAGTTCGACTCAAATGCCAGTCCCGGCCGTCCCTGGTGGGAGGTCTTAAAGTGAACCCCGTGGTGATGCGGCTGCGCACCAATTGAATTTGATGAGACAGGTTTGTATTCGAGGCTTTACGACAGCGTCCTTTTCGGTGCGAGTGCTGGCGGTGTATTGTTTGCGGCTGACGTGATAGCACAGGACTGACCCTACTATTGCAGGAACCAGCTGAGTACTGGTGGTGATACAAAGCCGACTACATGGCGCCAGCATGCCAAACGTCGCACAGTCCAGCCAGACTGTCATAACCAGATATCCTGCTTTCACAAAATGTCTTCAAGTAACGTCGAGCATGCAATAACTCCTACGTATGCAGCTGCCACTCGCGTCGTGCTCTACCATAGCAGTATGTTTTCATGGCATAGTGTTTCACGTGGTGCTGATTCTATCGCCAGTCTCATCACTAACTTTTCTGGTGTGGCACTTCTTTGTGACACTTGATGATGAAGTTCAGTATATATGGACGTGCGTAACAAGTCTGGTTGTCATTCAGGACCGCTTCCTAATGCGTGTTTTCGTCTCTTGCAGTATGCGTAATAAGAGCCACTTTAAGTGGGTGTACTTCTTTCTTCGCTATTTTGTGATACTCGCACATGTGTGAGTGTATTGCAATGTGGCCCATATACATCTTGTTAAGAGCCATTGATTTCAACATAGAATACACAACTTCCTGATCGAAGGATTGGCAAATGGCAATAATCCCCCCAAGCTGTGCAGCATGTGGTCCGTCTATGTGTCAACTTTCGCACAGGCTCTTGGAACCTTGCTCGAGTGTATTTTGGCGTCTCGTGGTAAGTCCGAGATGATTTCTCCATTGGATGATGCAGTTCGGTTGGACAAAGTCCGCAGTATTTGCTCTATATAATCGATCCGGGAAGGTTGCATTCCTATTGTCGATTTTGATCTTGACGGAGGTTGCGGGGACAGTGAGAATGGTGTGGTTGCGGCAAACCATCCATTTTCATGGATCGTGCCTTCTCATACAATTGTCCTCGAATGGAAGGAATCAAAGGTGAGTCCTGGCTGTGCTGTTCGTTGCAGGTTCTCGTTAATCAGAGCGTCTGCTTAGCATATTAGCGTTCAGTATCCATTGCATGCTTATTAGCTTGACATTGTTCAAGTACTTCTTCGCTCTTCGGGCAGGTTGGGGCAGGACCCCTCTATCGGGAATACAACCCCGATAGCGCAGGAACACGAAGGGATGAGTTGTCTAGTGGGAGGCTCACTAGACTGGTTCTTGATAGATGGTGACAAAGGATTGAAGTGGTTCAAGTATAAGCAGAGAGGCTTAGGAATGAACCAAGTGAAGGAACAATAATAGTTCAATAGAACTACATGAGTGGAATGTTCAATAGAACTATGTTCGATAAGGAAGATAGGCTGTAAGGCCCATCTTATATAGTATCTAGTACTGTTTGTACGTATTGATACTAAACTCTAATATCATAACTGTATAGTATGATAAGAGATAAGAGAGATATCAGCTATTGGCTGATAAGAGTATGATATCATGATAAGAGATAAGAATGATATCATAAGAGATAAGAATGATGTCATAATGGCGTTATAAGTCTAGACCATCAAGATAAGAGATAACTTATCTTGATAAGGTGAGTAATATGAATAGCGTAAAGATAAGGTCATAGACCGCTCTAGAATCTGGTATCAGGATAAGAATCTGAATAAGAAATACCAGGATTCTCAACACCCTCTCATATCACTTGTGGTTCGTGATGGCAGTATAGTGTATGCTACAATTGTCTGTAAGTAGACGTCACCAGCAACAGTCGGGTTAATCTACTCGATACTAACCTGATGACCCAGTCTTGCTTTTATCAGTGGTGCTTCTATTTGGCTTGGATAACGAGCAAGGAATAGCAGTCTTTTTGTTTGTATTTTTTTTTGTGCCATCGTTGCATGTTGCTGATGCTTGACCTTCTTCTCTCTTCTGCCATTCAGCTGGGTCACGTCTCTGACCAGTGTCTCGGTATGACCACACTTGGTTTTGGGAAAGTGTTCATTCATCGCATCGCAACCAGGGATGTTGCATGATACTAAGGATGGAGCACTTTGCAAGGAAGGGTATTTCAATGGAACCACCCCCAGCCCAGGCACTCTTCACTAGCGAATTTAGTATCGGAACACTTGATTCTGGTCCTCTAACTTCATCGGCCTGGTGATTGTTTCAATAGGTTGTACTTTTGGAAACCACCAGCATGACTCCAACATTGCACTGCCTCTTACACTGGGATCGAATGGAAACATATTGTGATGGTCGGAGGATTGGTGGAGCCTTAGTCTTGTATACCACGCCCTCAAGTCACAGGCCGAGCATAGACTGAGAATATATGATGAACCAACAGTACTAGAATGCAGCTGCATCTGGACTAAATTTTAAATTGTAGGACTTGAGGCTGTCTTTCCAACACATGTCATTGACAACTGGAACTTCCCTTGGAATGTATGAGCATGCAATTTTCTTCCTATCGATGAGGCAAGAAGATGATCAGGAACCCAGCACCATGGATCCTTTAGAAAGAACTTGGCTAGCAATCTAAGATATATTGATTCTAGGGCAAGTAAAATTTAAAGCAAAGGAAACCCTCTCACCACCAGGTGCATGCCAGATATGTGAATCAGGTAGAGCAAATCTCATGATGCGGTAACCAGTATAGTGGGGATTGTCGGGATCTCTATGGTACGTCGAGCTTGAGATGCTTGTTCATCCCAGATTGGCTTGTGCACATTCAGCCTGAGAGCTTTCGTCATGCTAGCCAACATTGCCTAGATCAGATCTACTTACATGCTGAGCATGGAATTCAGATATGCTGTGGATAGACACCAATTACTCTGGTGAGAAGATTGTGTGGAACAACTGTGGACTCACTCTTGCTTAGCACAATGCCCAGGCCAGCAGTTAGAAACTGAGTAACTCCATGATCCTGTATGAGTGCCAGGGCGCTGGTCCAACATCAATTGTATGGCAAAATTTGTAAGGGCGGACACACAAGACAATGAACACCTGCATATGAATGTAATCTACATAAGCAGTGCACTAGAACCCACCTTCATCTGAAAATGCTTACCAGTGCTTTTAGTTGGACCTTGTCGAGTGGAAACGCTCACACATAGAATATGAATTGGCCAACTCTGACCCCATATAATCTAGCATGAAGTCAATCATGCGTATAAACTAATCATGAGTGGGTAGATTTATGTATGCTCCTCCAATTGTTAAACCTGCAGAGGTGCTAGTCTTCGACCAGCAGTACCCTACTAGTGCGTCCTTACATACCTATCACAGCAGGACCCCATATCAATTGATAGCTAGCTGTGCTCATGGCAGACGAAAACAACTTACGGGAAACATACAAGGTATTAGGTCGTACTTATCTATGTATTGCATCAGATGACACAGCCCCAGTGAGTTTGCAACACATTGAACTCAAAGGGCACCTCGAAAACCTTCAAAGGGGTTATGTGAGGTTACTGCACTGTGCCCCTGATGAGTGGAAGGGTGCACTGAATACTTACTGTAGGTGCAAGGAATAGTTTTACCATCAAAAAATATTGATACAAATATAATCATAAAAGGCATTATTATACCAAAAAGACCCATAGCAGAAAAATTGTATGCCCTGAGAAGGTGGAGGAGGATTGAGTTGGGAAGTAAGGGGTTTCGGTTAGGAGGTAGTCGACTGCAGCCGATCCGGACCTAGTACTAACCAAATACCGCTTCCTGCTCGCTACCCGTTCTCCCTCGGTTCTGATCGTCCCACCCGCACCATGATCGTTGCCTTGCTCGGATTCGCAGCTGTGCTACTGGTCATCGCGGGTGCACAAATGCTCAGACGATTGCAGTCACCAACACGCCCTGGCCGCAGACCACCACTCCCACCTGGCCCGACACCCCTTCCTTTCCTCGGAAACGTACTCGGCATAAACAAGGACGCGCTCCATCTCACATATACAGCGTGGTCAAAGACGTACGGTACGTGCTTCGCGCGCCTGAATATCATATTGGGGATATCGATCGACGTGCGATCGTCGAACAGGCGACATATTTTATACGCGCGTCTTGGGCCAGGACATTATCGTGTTGAACTCGGAACAAGTCGCAGTTGCGTTGCTCGAAAAGCGCTCTCAAAAGTACTCTGATCGACTTGTCTTCTCTGCTGCGGACCTGTGGGTTTTCCCGGCATTTCTGTGCTCTTTGTGCTGACGGGTACACAAAAGGTTCGACTGTGAATGGGCAACCCCCAACATCCGGTATGGGCCGAGGTTCAAGTTACACCGACGATTGTACCACCATGTTTTTCATGCCAAAGCAGCGCTAGGTTACCGCGACAAACAACTGCGGAGAGCATACGAGCTGTTGACGCATCTATTGGACCATCCGGCGCGCTATACAGAGCACTTCACCACGTGCGTTTCCAAATGTTCTACTCGTCACACCTCGGGGATGTGGTACATGCTCACGCTCGTGCACAGGTTCTCGGCATCCGTAGTCATGGAGGTCACATACGGGTATGACCTGAAGGGGGGAGAGACGTTCGTGACGTCGACGAAACGCGCTGCAGAAATCTTTATGTCTGCCTCAACGCTTAAGGTATTTGCGTTGTGTACAGCGTTTCCGTTTGGTGGGTTGTTGCCGTTCGGTTTGGTGCCTTGCGATTGTTTTTTGATATGCGTACGATGCAGTGAAGACGCTGCCAGCGTGGTTCCCGGGTATGGGGTGGAAGTCCGAGGCTGCCGAATGCCGGCGTTTGGTGTCAGACGGCTTGAACACTCCGTTTACATGGACTAAACGACGCGTCGTACGTCCCGAAATCAATACTCACGTGCGTCTGTGTGGCCAATGGGGAATGCAAGGAACAAGGGAATGCAACGCCGTCCATGGTCGCTGATGCGATCACCCGATATCGTCTCGAAGATGATTCCAACAACCCTGAGCTCGTGCAAGACATCAAGGAAGCTGCAGGGACACTTTATGGAGGTGATCGCTGTTTTATAACGTGCATGCGTTTTATTACTCGAAGCTAACGATATCCTCAGCCTCCGTTGAGACGGTTCGTTTTATCGTTCATAGTGAGGGAGCACGGAGTGACGCATGGACTTCAGACCGGTGGTACACTTGCCATCTTCGTCTATCTCATGATGAACCACCCAGAGGTCCAACATCATGCACAGGCGGAAATCGACCGTGTGGTCGGGCGGCAACGACTGCCAGACTTTGAAGACCGGGCGGCGTTGCCGTTTGTGGATGCAGTGTTGCGAGAGGTGATCAGGTGGCATCCAGTGGTGCCTATAGGTGCGTTCGATCTCTACGCTGGGTTTCTGGACCCACTGACGTAGTCTAGGTGTTCCCCATGCCACCACCGAAGACGATGTCTATGAAGGGTATTACATTCCACAAGGTGAGCAGCGTCGACGTTTGTAGTGACTCTGGCTCATCATTCTGTGCAGGTGCGGCGATCACTGCCAATATTTGGTGAGTGCATCAGCGCGTGTGTATGCGCGTACGATGACGACGGTATGGCAGGGCGATGTCCCACGACGAGGAAAGGTATCCCAAGCCCGAGGTGTTCATGCCAGAGCGGTTCTTGCGGGAGGATGGCTCGCTGAATGAGGACGAGGTTTCCTGGATTTTTGGTTTCGGGCGTCGGATCTGGTGCGTGTCCGCCAACGTTGGTTGGAGCGTTCGAGTCTCTGATCCAGTGTATGCAGTCCGGGGAGACACGTCGCGGACGCCTCGGTATGGTGTGCGATGGTATGCATGCTGACGCTGTTCAGGATCGAAAAGACAGAGGGGTCTGAGAATGTAAAGTGGACGACGGGATTCACGACGTGCGTGACGTTTAGCTTGGAGATCGGTGAGGCTGACATGGTTTTGCTAGGCATCCGCTCCCGTTCCCGTGTCGGTTCGTCCCGAGAGACGAAGAGATGGATTCTCAAAAGCTGGCGTCGTTGATTTACGCCAGTAGGGTTGACCTGTAACCTCCCCTGGATATTTCTTTCGTTCATAGCTTTGTATAGATATGTACCCTTGCGCATAACGAAACTCGCTGCGGTCTGTGAGGCCGTTCCCACCCGATGTTTCCTGATGTCTTGAGTAACGTCTCGAGGTTACTACAATCGAACCTAATGAAATTTTCAGTGGGATGGACAATTTCGACAAACGCACGCACAAATAGCTACTTTGTTCGGAGGTGGGAGCCGTTTATGCAAGATCTGCACAGCCCTAAGATTCAGATTTACATAGTCAGAGATGCTGCAATAATTTCCGAGGTTGTTACAGTGTCGATATCTATGCAAATGAATTGGTGTAATGATAACACAGAAGCTCTGACCTTGTTTCGGCTGCCTTCGATCCTGCCGCTGTCTTGGGTACAGACTCGGCGCCATCATAGTCCGCATCGCCCTTGGGTTTCGTCCTCGACGTCGATTTGACCCCCATTCCCGCACGCCGACCCTTGGTCCCACGCTTCGCCTTCTTCTGCTCGCGCGCCCTCGCCTTTTCCCCATATACCTCCGCCAGCGCGGGCACAGCAGCGCGTATCATACATGCAGGCAATCACAAACAGAGCGGCGTCGTCGGGACCCCCCGATGCGCCTTGCGTGTTGTTGTGCCCGACATGGACGCGACGCTGGCGGCGGTCTCTAGGCGCTCGATGCCACCCGCATCATCGTCGCTTCCGCTCTCGTCTACGTTTTCGTCTCGGTGTCGATGCCGAACAACCCGCCAACGAGGGGAGGGCGGAGGCCTCTCACGCCGCTCTCTGCACGTTCGACGAGTGCGGTAGGGTCGACGAGGACGCGGTACTCGAGCATAGAGTCAGTAGAGACGTGGGTCCGCAGGGAGAGTAACTCTAGGAGGAGCGGAGGCGGGCCAGAAGCGGGCGAAGTTGGTAAGGATGGCGACACAGCGAGATGAACTTGGAGATGCGGGGGAAGTGAGCGGGACGAGTGAGGAGAGAGTGAATGATTCAGATGCAGACGCAGATGGATCGGAACCAGATGTACCCGAGGCCGAGGACTTCTTTGAGGGAGAAGAAAGCGCGAGGGTAGAGAGGGTAGAAGAGACACGTTTAGTGGGTGATGAGGGACAAGCGGTGTTATCGTCTTCTTCCTCGCTGCGAGGATGGCGCGAGCCGTGCAGTGGTGGATGTCGACGTGTGTCTTCATTCATACAGCCCTCCGAACCGCTCTGCAGACAATACCGGGCCAGAGCATGGTCCTGAACCTATGCAGGATGATATCCATGACCCCCCACTCAGAATAGAGCTCACAGAGGGAAGCGATATTCATCGGATCTTGGTTGTTTCTCCATACGCCGGGCGGGGTCTTACGGTTACCCTTTTGAGGGATGTTTTCCGATGTGAGGGGGTCTGCATAGGACATGAGGACGGGTAGCGAGGGAAAGTCGTCCGGAAGTGACGCGGCGAGGGAGGGTTTCTTTGAGGGTAGAAGGCCGCTTTTGTTCATCTTGAGTTCGTGTTTAATGTCCTGTCTCCATTGGTCGAGGAAGGCAACCAGCCTGGCACCCTTGAGTTCCTTGACTGCTTTCACAAGAGAGTCGCCGAACCCAGCACGGGCAAGACCAGTTGCGAATTTCTGTCCACAGCCAGGGAGACCAGCGGGGATGTAGTCGCCACCTGAGAGAAGGCCAATCAGGATGGTGCCTGAACGAGAGAGGGCGACCGAAGGGTCGGAGAGGATGGCGTCCGCTGTGTAGGTGACAACATGGTTTCCGTCGTCCTTTCCTTGTGCGTTTTTGACGGGGTGGGCGCGGTTGCCTGAGAGGGTATTACTCGGGCTACGAGAATTTGAGACGATGCAGAGAAAGGAAACGAGAAGACGGACTTTCGAATGACCATGGTGGCACCAAAGAGAAAGTTGTCCACATCGTCGCTGAGGACTGCGTCGACGATGCCAACTCTGTTGAGATAGGCGAGTTCGGCTTCTGCCTCGCCCGGAGCAACCCGCCATTCGAAACCAAACGCATCGATGATGTTCTTCATACCCTGTGTGAGCCAGTGAATGTTTCCGCCGACGCGCTTTCCGCGTTTGACAGCAGGCCTGTTTGGACCATCGAAAACAAAGAGTGGGAGGAAGGGCGATTGGAGTAGACGACAGCAACGAAAGAACAGCGTGCGAAGCTCTGGGTTCTCGCCCTCCCTGCCATACGCCGCATGGAAGAACCAGATGGATGCATCAACGCCGATGCGGAAACCACGCTGGCGGGACGGATTGGCGTCGAAGCCATCTTGGACAGCGAGCTCGGTAAGCGAGCGAACTTGCGCTGCAGGTCGCAAAACCTGAAAACTCGATGTTAGTTTGTATTTCGTTACCTCCCACAAGCCAGCGACGCCCATTCAAAACGAGCCAACACCGTCATACTGCGTCATTCACGTCTATGGTGTTCACGTGACGTTTTTACAAGGTCACGTGGCTACTTAAGTAATTAGCGTCGCGCGGTACCTCCTAAATTCTTCTTCGCTCAAACCCTAACAATGGCTGAAGCCGCTCACCCCTGGCCCGAGTACATACACCAGTCCTTTAATTCTGCTATTATCAGCGATCCTTCGGGGCGCGATCAATCCGTCTTCTATGGTCCATTCATGAGACTTCTCTACTCCCTTTTTTCTATTAACGGTCCATACGAAATTACGGTGGCAAAAATCAAGAGTGTAGCTCCACAGGGCACGCAGGAGAGCATCGACATCGCCGCTGCTCTTGTGGTGCAGGTCAATCGTCGTCCTGTTTTTTTCATGGAGGTCAATCCCCCCACTGCATTTCCCTACGACTCTAGACGCGGAGGAGCAGATAACCAAATGCGACGCAGGTTCACGGATCTCAGGCAGATCTTAGCCATTCCTGTCCTCCATGGTGTCAGTGCATTCGGCACTCGACTTTCATTCTACGAATACGATTCAGCGACCTACGTCGTTCAACCAGAGCAAGTTCTGCAGTCCCACCCTTCCATTTTTGACGACGTGGCTCCCATCACTCGCTGGGACTGTGATGTTCTTCAACAGGAGGGGGCGAATCGCTTGAGGAAGGTTGTCAATCAGGTAAAGGAGATGTGTGCTCGGGTCTGAGGGCACAGGTTCGATGCAAAGCCATTCATTCTTAAGCTCAGTGATTGGCATCTCATTTCTAGCATCGCGCATTGGCTTCTTCTACTCCTGTGCCTACATGTGGTAAGTTGCTCACATACAGCGAGTCAAATTATACGAGCTAACACTGAAAATTTGAGCGAAGGGGCATATTTATTTGTGAAAGGGTATGGGAAACCTAATGAATGTAGAATGGACTACGGTAGTTATTCCCGCTACGGTTAGTATTAAATTAGTGGGTTCTTGGTGCTCCAAAACACCGTTCACAGGCCGCGAGGTAACTACAATCGAACTTGGCAGAGAGAATTCCAGTGGGATGGACAATTTCGAGAGCCGTTCATGCAAGATCTGCACGCAATAATTTCCGAGGTTGTTACAATGTCGATATCCTTGTAACTTGTGAATTGGTGTAATAACAACACAACTTCTGACCTTACTTCGTCCCCATTGACTCCCCCTAGATCCAGTGCCAGGGCATGTCTACAGGCTTTCCGACATGTAGCTTTGTAAGCAACTTACAATATGAACCCAACAATCTGTCGCAACTGCAAGGGTGTTGATAGCATTGGCATGAGATTGCGAACAACAACTTGAACTCGACTGCTGATGCCATCTCGGTGACATCATGTAAAGTGATGTTTGCTTTGGACATGCTGGATGGCGATGAGAAGGACCCATCTCTTACCTGCTGATGGATAATTGGCGCCGTAGCCTCGTACACCATGATGTCCCCTTTGACTGCAAGTCAGTGAGATAGCATGCTTCCTGCGCACTCGGACGCTCCTCAAGGAGCGACTAACACATTACAATGAGAGCCCAATGGGTTTGGTCCGCATTCGTCGCCAGACGTATAGCTCCGGGGTCGGTCGAACACCGATTCGAGCATGCATTCTCCACCAACGAAAATATTGGACTAAGGATCCAAGGATGGCGGCCAAATGATCACAGAAGTGGATTGTTCGTTTTCCCACCCAGACGCACGACATCTTATTCAGGCACCAGGATAGCATTCGGCGCGGTCGGAAGCAAGTATTACCGGATGAGCACTCAAGGAGACGATTCGCACGATCACGTTGATCTGTGACGGACTCCTTTGCAAGGTGGCTCGTCTGACTCTCCACTTCCAATGTCGCGTTCGCCAGCACCACAGTCATCCAACTCTCTTCTTCTTCGCCGTCAGCTTACAGAGCTCACGAAACGTCCCGTCGAGGGCTTTTCCGCAGGTACGGGCAATGTTCCTTGATGGTGTCGATCTCCAACGGATTCCTGACAGAATTATGGGAAAAGGACTCGTTGATGATAACAATCTATATGAATGGGATGTCATGATTATCGGGTGAGTCGTTTCTGAGGGGGTCACTGCGCCATGTCACCTTGCTGATCTTCTTGAAAGGCCACCTGATACTCTCTAGTGAATACTTCTCCTGTCTCAGGTGGTTTTGTTACTGATCCCCTTTCTCACCCAGCGAGGGTGGTTTCTTCAAGGCCCGATTGACTTTCCCACCCGAGTATCCTTTGTTGCCTCCCAAGATGAGGTTCCTCACTCCGATGTGGCACCCGAACAGTTGAGTCATCTTTGAAACAAGAAACGATCTAATGTTAGATGTCACACAGTCTACCCTGATGGCGTCGTCTGCATCTCGATCTTGGTGAGAATCATGCAGAATCATTCAAATGGCGCTGACTCTTGGTCAGCATGCACCCGGCGATGACCAGTATGGTTACGAGGACGCGGGTGAACGATGGATGCCCGTTCATACGGTTGAGACCATTGTGCGAATGTCCTCGAAATTCCCAATTACGGAGGCTAACCATCGTGCATCATAGCTTATCAGTGTCATTTCTCTTTTATCTTCGGAAACCCCCAACACGGACAGCCCAGCTAACGTTGATGCAGCTAAAGAAGTACGCACTGATCTAGCTGGTATGTTTTTCTGCACGCTCCGGAACACAACAACTCACGGATAGAGATAGCTTACAAGAAGAAGGTGCGACGGTTGGTTCGGCGTTCTGCAGAGGAGGCGTTGTAGTTCATCGTGTTTCCCCGCTCATGCTGTAGTATATCGTCCCCATCCCAATAGTTGTGTATCCTGTTTTTCGCGGAGTATTTCACGTGACCAAGTATGGAGCGACGCGGCGTTGTTTCCTTTTGACCATTTCCCTCGACTATCCCGCCAGCCCGTTCCCTACCCCTCTGGAAGAATTTTAACACAATGTCTGAACAAGCTGGCGAGGCAAGTCTGTCCAAGGTTTTCCGCAGATCTGACCGTAACCAACATAAACATAAATCTGCCCGTATGTCGAACATCCGATCCACACTCCCATACGTGACTCTATAGGCCGTGCCCGCAGCGCAGAAGGGCAGTTGGACATCTTTTCTGAAATCGTTGGTCAAAGGTTCTGTACGAGTGGTCTAGTATGCTGAACGATGTATCCTCATAGCCTCGCTGGATTTACGGGGGATCTATCGGCCATGACAGCCCCGCCGTTCATTCTGTCACCCACATCGCTCACTGAATTTCCCGGTGTGTCTCCTTGCGTGGTATTGTGGTACTTGACATTGACTTGCTTGTAGCCTACTGGTGTGAACGCCCGGAGTTGTTCGCCAAGATCGCAGATGGCAAGACAGAGGAAGCTCGTGCGCTGGCTGTGCTACGGTGGTTCATTGTAATACTTGTCCTGTGTTTTTTCCCTTGTTGGAGCTCATCTAGACCCTCTTTAGAGCACTCTCAAGGGCCAATATACCTCACGTAATGAGTCAATGGGATCTGAGAAGAAGTAAGTTGCGCCCAGTCACATATCAAGTTCAAGCTCTAATTATGATCCAGGCCTCTGAATCCTGTACTCGGAGAGTGAGTGTAATGCAAAGGCTGCGGCGTGTTAGCTGACGATCCCAGGTTGTTCTACGGCTATTGGCCGGAGACGAAGGAACGGGGTGGCAAGACTACCCTAGTTGTTGAACAAGTCTCACACCACCCACCCATTACTGCTTATCACATAGCAAATGACGCAAAGGGTATTGTGTTGAATGGCCACAATGCCCAAAAGACAAGCTTTAGCGGTCCGTAGCTGGCTGTGCTCCCTTTGTGTATTTGCACAACAGGCTGACACATAGCCAGGTGGTAGCATCATCGTTAAGCAGGTCGGTCATGCCATCCTGACGGTTGCCCTGCCTTCTGGTGGGAAGGAAGAGTATTTGATCACCCTCCCACGTCTTCGTATCGATGGTCTTTGGTATGGCTCTCCATATATCGAGCTGGTCGACACAAGTTACATCCAGGGGTCAAACGGATGGCAGTCTATGGTACGGTCGCTGTCCGTGTCAAGCATTCATACACGCTCATGATAATATATTAGATCGAGTACAAGGGCAAGGGATACTTCTCTGGAACCTCCCACTCGTTTAAAGCGACAGTTACACATCCTGCACACTCTGAGCGTGTTATCCAAGGAACGTGGCACACCACATCGACGGACAAGTCAACTGGTGCCACGTTTCATGACGTCACGACTCCGAAGGAAGAAGTTACTGTCACAACAGTCGAAGGACAAGGTGAATGGGAGAGCAGGCGCCTGTGGCATGGTGTTGCCAAGGGTATCAGGGAAGGTGACTTCGACACTGCCGCGAAAGAGAAGAGCAGGATTGAGGTAGGGCTTCATCTGTTACCCCGGGGTGTAGTGACGACATCTGGTTTCAGAATGAACAAAGGCAAAGACGACGAGATGAAGCTGCTGCTGGGACCACATGGGCTCTGAAACATTTCGAGCACATCGACAATGATCCCATTTGTAAGTCTGTTGACATTTTAATTCTTTCATGACCTCTAACCCTCCTCAGATGAGTGTCTCGCAGCGAAGTTCTCTGGAAATCCAGCCACGGAGGACACGTACACTTACTTGAGCAATGGTCCACTGGCGTAGAGTCACGGTGTTCTTGTGCTATCTCAACCATCGGAGGATACATCACGACTGCAGCATGCGTAGTTAAATGTCTGCAGGCACCTTTTGCTTAGCCTTACTGTCCCCCTATTCAACGAACCAGGATTAATTTGTTCTTTCACTGCGTATGGAATTCCTGAACGGCATGACTACTCGTCATCGATGGTATTGTGTGCCGCGTCCACTCTTTCAATTCTGCGACTACCTTTTCCAGTCCGCCAACGTGCGTTGGCAACCTCGACATGATCGAGCCTCTTTCGCAGAACTATGGGGATGTATTTGACTCCCCTTCTATATGTACCTCCGCCCAGGGGCACACCAAGCACTGGAGGTTCCTTGTTCGCTATCAGTGGGATTGTCGACGTCGTCAGTCCTGTCGTGCTGAATGGGAAGTACCGGGGAGGCGGTGTGTGGTGCCGAGCAGTAGCTGCTAGGAAATGGGCCTCGAGGGTGGTATGGATGAGCGAACGCTGGTGTACAGAATGCAGCTGATGATATAGGTCGCCCTTGGTCCTTGCCTCCTCGTCCCCACTGTGATCATCGCCAGTTTGCCACCGTACGTCCGAGTCTGCAAATGCGCACTCCCAGAGCATGAGAGGCAGCGCATCCGCCATTTGGTATTCTGGTTTTCGGTCGACGAGAGGGAGGGGTGCATCGGTGGGGGAGAGGGGACGCTCGGACCCATCAATGTTCATCAGCGTGGGCACGATCGACGGGGATTCGAGGCCCGTACCGACGAGAAACAGGACAGCCATGATGTGCCGCACTTGGTGATACAGAAACGCAGAACCGACGAGGTCCAAGACGTATACAGCATTCTCTGCTTGCTCCGAGACGGGGGTGATGTCGGCTTTCATGATCCGACGACGAAAGTCGGTGATCTGCTTGGCCGGGTCTAGTTTGGACAGATTACGAAAATCGTGTTCGCCGACGAGGGCGGTGGCGGCGTGTTGCATGAGGGCGATGTCGAGGTCGTGAGCGGTGAAAAAGTATTTGTAGTGTCGGTGTTTGCAGTTGAACCGTGCGGAGAAGTCTGGGGATACAGGGGACCAGGCGAGAACGCGGATAGTTGGTGGGAGCACGCGGTTGAGGATGGAAACGTAGTGCAGCTCCTCGGTGCGCGGAGGTGGGGCAGACGAGTTTGAAGGGGGCTCGTCGACGAGGTCAAACGATGGAAAGTCCGGGGATACTTGGCCGACGTCTGGCGTTGCATCGGGTACAGTACCTAGCTCTGCGGTCGATGAACCTGCCAGGTCCGATACTGGCACATCGGGTTCGGGCTCCAAGGTTGGCTCCGCGCTGTAGTTGACCGGGAGCGCACTCCTCACCCAGAGCGAGATGACTTGTCCAGCAGCGCTCACACCCACGTCGGTCCTCCCGCACTTCTCCCACCCACATCCGTCCAAACCAGCCTCCGCATCTACCAATCGCGTCTTTGCAAATGCTTGGAAGAGTACCTCTTCGACAGTCGGCAATGGGGTAGGGTCGATCTGATACGCCAGACCGTTATATTCCCATCCCGAATAGCAAAACTTGACCGCGATCTTGCGAACGGGATGGTCTTTGAAATGGAACGGACGTCCATCGGTGACGCCGCGCTTTGGACGCTTGTGATAGTGATGAGGACCTGCTTTGACGCGTAGTTCGAGCTCGGTGAGACGCGCGATGAGCTCTTCATTTGACCAGGTTTCGTAGTTGGGTGACATGACCGGTATATGGGCCTTTGACGACAAGTAGTGATATCGAAACGAAAATCGTCCGAACCGCATCACCGAATTGAGTCCGACTGGCAGTGTCACTCAGGAAGATCAATCACGGTTTGAACTTCCATTGTCAATCAAGCGACCATTGACCAGCTTAACGGGTCAGGGACAGGTACTAAGCGGTTGAAAAAAAAAATCAAACCGAGTCTAGACAATACGATGAATCCAATTTTGTGATAGCTCAGGTACGCAAGTACTTCAAGTTCGTACGGCCCCGAACCTAACCTCGTGCGCTTCCCCACAAGTTGTTTCAGTTTGCCATGAGTACACCCGCTTATGAATTAATGTGGGGTCCTGGCCTGGTAGGTATGTACGGACGCACTAGAGCACTCTTGGTCGAACACTAACCACCTCTTTAGGTTTGACGATTGCAGGAGCGTATGTTGATCTACCCACTCAGGATTAGTTTATATGCATGATTGACTTCATGCTAGCTTATATGGGGTGGGAGTTGGTCAATTCATATTCTACGTGCGAGCGTTTCCACTTGACAAGGTCCAACTAAAGGTACTGGTGAGCATTTTCGGATGGCACGGGTTCTAGTACTCCTTACGTAGATAATATCCATACGCAGGTGTCCATCGTCTTGTGTGTCCGCCCCTCCAGACTTTGCTATATGATTGACGTTGGAGCAGTATCCTCGACAGCGTCCAGACGTTCATGTCGCTCTGGTACTACCATTATCTTTTGGTCAATTGTCGGTCGAATGACTCTCCGGAGTGTGCGGTCTATCTTCCTGCGTGAGTCACTGGATGAAGTGAAGTCGTTTTCGAAGCTCAATTACATATTATTCTAGATCATTGATCGTAAGTGGCTCCTTTATCTAATTGGAGGCATACATACTGAGCGCACAAATTATTCTAGCTTGTTATTTTCCCCATAGTAAGTTGCACGCGGCTCCAGCGAAGATTTCGTGAATGACTCTCTTCAAGTACTGCATCACTTTTATTGTCCAATGGTAAACCTATACACTATTCCAACTGAACTGTTGACTGATCGCCTGATAGCTTCTACGTTCATCGAGTCTGGATAAGTAAGTAATCACGGGATTCCACCTCGTCATTGTTAACTTCTACTTTACAGTCAGCGGTCGGAATCGAGTCGTTACAATCGCCGTGGTATGATCTGAAACTGAGATACTATTCGCTGAGATTGGCTGAATTCAAGTGACAGTTTGTGTCCGCCCTTGCTCAACTGGGTAAGCAATCGAACAACATCTCTGTTCTACTTGGCTCATTTACAAACCAGTACTTGGACTCTGTTCGTGTCTCTCCATTCCTTCCGTCAGCTGCGTGCCTTGATTGATAACCCTCACTGGCGACACTGTAGTGTGTACGGCAGAGTTGTGGGTGGCTAAGTATCGTACCCGGACATCTCATTGATCGTTTTATAGAATCCAAACGCCGACATATGAAGTTCTATTCACCACTAAGGTACAGTGCTATGCGACTGCGGGTACTAAACTCATGACCAGGACACAGTATCCGTCGTTGGCTGCAGCAGCGAGCGCTCTTTGTGATGCCATCATCACGGGTTCAATTGTGTATTACCTGCGATCAGCGAGGACAGGTTTAAATCGGTACTTCTTCCCTTATTGCGCGTGGTGTCATATCCAATCGTTAAAAGGCGCGGTGACTATATCAAGAAACTGAACGTCATCTTCGTCCAGATGGGACTTCTCTCCTTGTAAGTTTGCATCTGAATTTCTCGAGTGTTGTGATGCAGTCTTTCTTTCTTGCCATACAGCATTAATGCAGTAGCAGTGGTAGTCGCGGTAAGCGCACCACCAGGGAACACGTGTGAAATTGGAATTGACGTGGTTCCCAAGTACTACATGCAGGATCACGGTGTGGGTCAGTTTGTAACCGCTGGCCCGGGTATGGTATTAAGCAAGAGTGAGCCGCAAGTCGTTCCACATAATTCTCTCATCAGACTAATCGGCGTATATCCACAGCATACCTGAATTCCATGCTCAGTGTGTAAGTCGATCTGATGTAGGCAATGCTGGCTAGCGTGACCAAAGTTCTTAGGCTGAATGCTCGCAAGCCAATCCGGGACGAACAAGCAGCTCAAGCTCAACGTCCCATAGAGCTTCCGACAATCCCCACTATTCACTATTCAGTGCCCGTATCCTAAGATGTGCACTACCGATTCACATTTTCGGCATGGACCTGGCGGTGCGAATTTTTTATTTGTAGCATCGATTTGATACCCCAGACCATTACACATACTATCACCTCCCGGCGACCTACTCACTTTTTGGCACTCCACTAAATACCCAACATTTTCACCATTCGTTATACACATTCTAGTCTCGTCCTCACATTCCTTACACGTTGCATACGATCCATAACGCTCGCTTGATGCCTCACTTACCACACCTGCTCACACATTCTAGTTCTAGTACTCACATTCGTTACACGCTGCATACGTCACATAACGCTCCCTTGATGCCTCACTTGCTATACCACACCTGCTCACGCGTTACTTAATTAGATACAATCCATACGTACCACTTGTAGCTCTCGTAGCTCTCGCAACATGTTGGCGTTACTCGACGCATCAGCGTGCGTTCAACACAAACACGCATCGTAGGGTGCATTAGCTGGCGACGGTGCGCCGTTGAGGACAGCGAGCTTGTACCAGGGATCCGGAATATCAGACCCAGATGGATCTTGCTGTCAAGGACCTCCGTGCCGGTCAGATCATTACAAGATGAGCAGTTTGTCGGAGTAGTAGGATCCATGTTCCCAGCGTTATTAGTAGCATCCCGGACGTTGTGTAGTAGATCGCCCTTCTTTAATAAATCGGGTCTTTCATTGAAGGTTCAACTCGGCACTACTGTCCAGTGCACTGCTTGGTGGGTCGCAGCTCCCAACCTGCAAAAGTCGATGGCATATGGCTGTATCATTTCGCACACAATGTTTAATAGGCCAACTAGTAAGGTGGCCCATCGAACACAACATATACTGTCTGCTAAACTCTTGGCCGCTCTACGCCAAATAGTCACGGGGAAAAGAGCCTAGGGGAGGATCTATCATGCTGCCTACCGGAACCGAGTGTTCTGATGCTAAATTCGCTGGTGACCGGTGAAGAGTGCCTGGCCCGGGGGTGATTCTATTGAAATCTCCTGTTCTTCAAGTTGCACAGCGCTCCAGTGAACACATTTCCGAAACCAAATGTGTCATACCGTGACGGCTGGTGAGGGACGTGGCCCAGCTGGAAGAAAAGAAGGTCAGGCCCGGATCAGCAACACGCAAACAGAAAACAAGAGGACTGCGACTCCTCGCTCATTCTCTAAGCCACATATAAGCAACTGTACAAGCAAGACTGGGTCACATCAGGTTAAAACCGAGTTGATGAATCCGACTGTTGCTGGTGACGTCTACTTACACTTGACCGTGATCTTGCGAACGGTATCCGGAGAGACGCCTCGCTTTGGACGCTTGTGATAATGAGGACCCGCTTTGACGGGTAGTTCGAGCTCGGTGAGACGAGCGATGAGCTCTTTCTTTGACCAGGTTTCATGATTGGGTGCCAGTGACACGGTATATGGACTCTTGACGGTGAGGGTGATATGTATCGAAAAGAAAATCTTCCAAACCGGATCACTGAGGAAGATCGTTTGACCGTGACCGGTCACGCATCACGGGTCGAACTTCTTCACAAGTGCCAGTGCTAATGAAGCGACTATTGACAGCCATCCACTTAAATTGACTAGGTTCGGACCGGCAGCTTAACGGGCCACAGGCTGGTAAGCGGTTGAAAAAACATCATACATACCAGACAAGACGAGGAATCCGATTCAGATTTTGATAGCTCAGGTATGCTGCTAGCAAACACTAATTCAATTGGATGGTAGTATCTCGCAAAAAAACGATCAACCAAGCCCTGAGCGAGTCGGATTCATGGTGCCAGGGACGGTACCCGTGCCAGATTTCTATGGAAGATGACGGTGAGCAGATAAGGCCCATCTGTAAGCATTCATTTCACCCTTCTGCTCATCAGGGGCAATCCTCACGTAACCCCCTTGAAAGTTTTCGTCGATTCGTCTAAGGTGCTTACCCTCACCGGGGCTGAGTCATCTAACGCCAATAGTACGTTACCAATTCAGACTCCATAGACAAAAGTACTACTACCTCGTACGTTTCCCGTCGTCCACACAAGTTGTTTCTGTCTGCCATGAGTACTGCTACTTATGAATTCATATGGGGTCCTGGTATGATAGGTATGTAAGGACGCACTAGAGCACTCGTGGTCGAAGACTAACTACCTCTGCAGGTTTAACGATCGCAGGAGCGTATGTCAATCTACTCATTCATGATTAGTTTATATGCATGATTGACCCCTGCTAGCTTATATGGTGTCGGAATTGGTCAATTCATATTCTATGTGCGAGCATTTCCACTTGACAAGGTCCAACTAAGGGCACTGGTGAGCATTTTCTCCGGGATGCACCAGGTTTTAGTCCTCCTTATGCAGCTTATATCCATACGCAGGTGTTCATCGTCTTGTGTGTCTGCTCTGATAGATTTTGCCATATGATTGACGTTGGGCTAGCGTCCTCGACAGCACCCAGACGTTCGCGTTGGTATGGTATTACCATCACCTTTTCGTCAATTGTCGGTTGAATGGCTCTCCGGAGTGTGCGATCTATCTGCCTACGTGAGTCACTGGATGAAGTGAAACTGTTTTCGAAGCTCATATTGCATCTCACACAAGATTATTCATCGTAAGTGGCTCATTTATCTAATTCGAGACGTACATATTGAAATCATTTTAGTTCGGTCTTTCACTCATAGTAAGTGGCACGCAGTTCCACTGAAGGTTTCGTGAATGACTCTCTTCAAGTACTTCATCACTTTTATTGTTCAAAGGTAGTCCTTTACATTATGCGAACTGAACCGTTGTCTGATGGCCTGATACTAATAGCTTCTACGTTCATCGAGTCTGGATAAGTACGTAATTACGGGATTCCTTCTTGTCATTGTTAATTCCTACCTCACAGTCAGTGGTTGGAATCGAGTCTTTACAACCGCCGTGGTACGATCTGAAACTCAGACACTATTCGCTGAGATTAGCTTAATTTAAAGTGACAGTTTGTGTTCGCCCTTGCTCAACTGGGTAAGCAATCAAATAAAATCTCTGATCTACTTGGCTCAACTACAAACCAGTACTTGGACTCTGTTCGTGTCTCTCCATTCCTTCCGTCAGCTGCATGCCTAGATTGATATCCTTGACTGGCGACACTGCAGTGTGTACGGCAGAGCTGTGGGTGGCCAAGTATCGTACCCGGACATCTCATTGATCATTTTGCAGAATCCACACGCCCACATATGAAGTTCTATTCATCACTAAGGTGCAGTGCTATGAGACTGTGGGTGCTAAACTCATGATCTGGACACAGTTTGCGCCGTCGGCTGCAGTAGCGAGCGCTCTTTGTGATGCCATCATCACGGGTTCAATTATGTATTACCTGCGACCAGCGAGGTCAGGTTTAAATCGGTACTTCTTCCCATTATTGTGTGTGGTGTCATATCCAACCGTTAACAGGCGTGGTAACTATATCAAGAAAATGAACATCATCTTCGTTCAGATGGGACTTCTCTCCTTGTAAGTCTTCACCTGAATATCTTGAGTGCTGTAATGCTCTTTCTCTCTTGACATACAGCATCAATTCATTGGCAGTGGTGGTTGCGGTAAGCGCACTACCAGGGAACATGTGTGAATTCGGAACTGATGTGGTCCCCAAGTACTACATCCAGAATAATGGAGTGGATCAGTTTCTAACTGCTGGCCCGGGTATGGTATTAAGCAAGAGTGAGCCCGCAGTCGCTACATAATTCTCCCACCAGACTAATCGGCTTATATCCACAGCATACCTGAATTCCATGCTCAGCGTGTAAGTAGATCTGATGTAGGCAATGCTGGCTAGCATGACCAAAGTTCTTAGGCTGAATGCGCGCAAGCCAATCCGGGACGAACAAGCAGCTCAAGCTCAACGTCCCATAGAGCTTCCGACAATCCCCACTATTCACTATTCGGCGATGTCAGTGACCGTATCATAAGATGTACACTACGATTCACATTCGGCATGGACTTGGTGGTGCGAATGTTTGCTTTGCTTTACATTTGTAGGATCGATTTGATACCCCAGTCTCCAGACTGTTATACATACTACGGTATTACAACTGGCACCTACTCATCTTTCGGCACTCTACTAAATACCCAATATTTTCGCCATTTCATTATACACATTCTAGTCCTCGTATTCCACGCATCGCATTTTCCCGCGTACTCACATTCCTTACACGTTGCATAGTACGTCCCATAACGCTCCCTTCATGGCACTTGCCATACCACACCTACTCACACGTTAAATTGTAAATTCCCTTTAATTAGATTCAATACATATCTACCAGTGGTATTCGTAACTCTCACAACTTGTTTGGGTTACTCGACGCATCACAGACGCGTGCGTTCAACACAAACGCGCGTCGCAGGGTGCGGTCGCCCACCTGGACGTCGTGTAGTGGATCAATCGATCATCCTACTTTATTAAATCGTGTCATTAATTACTCGGCACTACTGTCCAGTGCACTGCTTGATAGGTTACAGTTCCCAACCCGCAAAAGTCGATGACATATGGCTGTATCATTTCGCACATAATGTTTAATAGGCCAACCAGGAAGGTAGCGAGATTTAATGGTAGAGAGCCAGCCATGCGGCACGTACGTGGCCCATCGAAAACATACACCGGAGGTAAGTACTGTCTCATCGCAATGTCTGCTACAGTCTTGGCCACTCCACGCCAAATAGTCACGGGGAAAAGAGCCTAGGAGGGGGATCTATCATGCCGCCTACAGGATTCGAGTGTTCTCATGCTAAATTCGCTGGTGAAGAGTGCCTGGCCCGAGGGTGATTCTATTGAAATCTCATTTCTTGCAAAGCGCTCCAAGCTTAGTATCATGCGACACCCCTAGATGCGATGTCATCAGTAGACACAATCCCCAAGCCAAATGTGGTCATACCAAGATACTGGTCAGAGACGTGGCCCAGCTGAAGGTTAGACAGGCATCAGGAACACGCAAGGGTACGAAATAAAATAAAAACACAAACAAGGAGACTGCGACTCCTCGCTCGTTCTCCAGGCCACATAGAAGCATCACTGATACAAGCAAGACTGGATTCATCAGGTTAGTACCGACCCGACTGACCTGACTGTTGCTGGTGACATCTACTTACAAACAATTGTAGCATACACTGTAGTTCCATCACGAACCACGAGTGATACAAGGGGGGTCCTGCCCCAACCTCCCCTGACAGCGAAGAAGTACTTTAACAATGTCAAGCTAATAAGCATGCAATGGACGATGAAACCTAATATGCTAAGCAGACGCCCCGATTAACGAGAACTCGCAACGAACAGCCGAGCCAGGACTCGCCTTTGAATTCTGCCGTCCTTAGTCACTTGTAGTAGAAGGCATATTCCGTAAAAGTCCGTGTCATGCAGCAACCATAGCATTCTCACTGCCCCCGCAACCTCAGTCAAGATCAAAATCGACAGTATGAACCCAATACTTCTGGACCGGTTATATAGAGCAAATACTGTAGGCTTTGTCCAACCGAACTGCATCTTCCCTAGAGAAATCACCTTGAACTTACCGCGAGACGCCAAAATGAGCTCGAGTAAGGTTGAAAGAGTCTGTGTTGAAGTAACCACATAGCCGAACCACATGTTGCACAGCTTGGGGGGAGTATTGCCATTTGCCAATCCTTCAACGAGGAAGTTGTGCGTTCTAGGTTGAAATCAGTGGCTCTTGACAAGATGTGTATGGGTACACGTTGCGTTGCACTCACACATGTGCGATTATTACAACATAGCGAAGAAGGAAGTGCACCCACTTAAAGGGG
>JBBPSD010000221.1:0-37667 GCA_038093415.1 Xerocomellus chrysenteron | reverse complement strand
CTGGAAGTTCCAGACATATACACTATACAACTAATGTAGCATATTATTCGCAAGCAGTGATATACATGAAGTGCTGACTTGTAGTTCCGTTTCCGCCATGAGAATAAGCATCGGTAACGGAATGGTCATGGGAGCGAGTTTCTCCTCCGAAGAAAAGACATGGTTGTTTCTGCGAATCGATGTGGCCTGTCGTGTACGAAATGCCACAAGTTTGCGATCCATGTTTTCCGTGTGCGTCTCTGGGTATCCGAGCTACATTGTTCGCGTCCCGTATGTCAGAAATGAGTGCTGAACAGAATGTAAGAAACAAACCTCGGTCTCTCCTGCTGCTCTGGATTCTTGGATTGGGTCGGGAGTCGCATTATTAATGCATCCTCTTCATCAGCATCTGTAAAACATGTGACATGGACGATCGAATCTGTAGGCCGTCACAAGGACCTACAGTATTTTTCCTTGGTGGAATGGTACCTGTAACCGAGCTTATTATACAATGATAATGCAGCCCTGTTCGACTTCCGGACATGCAACTGGATGCATTCGATGGCGACTTCGTCACGCAACATGGCGTCCTCTAGAATCTCCATGTTGGCCCGCGACGTTTATAATCATGACCAGCGCAAAGAAGGAACACGCACTGCTCAGATTCATCAGCCTTTGGGCGAGGCCAAGCCTTCTGTATGGCCTGAGGACAGACAACGAATTGATGTTGCCGACCTGCGCATAAGGTTCATTTTCCTCAGGCTCTCTATCGTCTCCGATAAGACCTACGCACTTGAACAGGAAACAAGGACGTACATCGACGACAGGACATATCCCACCACCTTTCCGCTCTCGTCTTCGGCCAGAAAGGACAAATCCGGCCAGCTGAATATTATTTGCTAACAAGCGCCCAGGACATGAGGTGATTGCGCTAGTGGGTGTGTGATTGACTCGATAAGGAGACACGTGTAAACCAGGTGACAATGATGTACGGGAGATAAATGACCACAGCACATTCTTCTTTCCATCGGTCTGATACCTAGCAGGGATGTTTCCCAACGCACGCCAGGGGTCTAATCAGGGTGAGTAGGTGGGCGGACAATTGAAAGCATGACACTGACAGGAACACAAGGCTCGAGTCGGAGGGAAAACCGATCTGCCTCCAGTAGCAGTGAAAAGGAGGCAACGACTGTCGAAGATGCTACAGGCAAGATAGTTGAGAGTGGTATACTGACGAGGACCCAAGAGTCGAGTGAAGACAGTTCCTTTACCTACCAAAAGGATGCAAAATCGATCGTAATCGACGGTCAAGAGAATATATATTCAGTCGCGTTCCTCGTTGATGGGAAGCACGTCATGAGCGGTAGCATGGAAGGGAAGATTCGACGTTGGCGGGTAGAAAATGGCCAGGAGGTGGAGACGCCAATGGATGCGGGGAGTCCTATTCTCTGCATCGCAGTGTCAAGAAATGGAAAGTGGGTCGTGAGTGGGACAGAAAGTGGCTTGGTGACGGTGTGGAATGCGGAGAGCCACTCAAAAGTGACCGAGTGGAAAGCACACGACAAGTGGGTGCAAGCAGTCGACATCTCGCCGGATGGGACGAAAATCGCGACCGGATCATATGACCAGACTGTCTGCGTTTGGTCGCTCTCGACTGGCAAACGTCTGCTCGGCCCCTTCAAACACGCCCACACCGTGGTCGCGGTCAAGTTTTCACCAAATGGACGCCTCGTTGCCACTGCCACGTGGGACGACGTTCGGGTCTACAAGAGTCATGGCCTCCTCATCCAGTTCCCAATCAAAGCCTACTCAGGTTTGAACCAGTCCCTCGCCTGGGCCAGCGATAGCAAGCAACTCTTTGCCCTATCCCGCGATGGAAATGTCCATTGTCTCGACGTATCCATTGGGAAGACGCGCTCGAAATGGCGCATTCCCAGTGGCGACAGCGACATTGCAAGGTGCATCGCACTAGCAGGCAATGGCACGTTCATCACAGTCTCCGCTAATTCATCAATAACATTTTGGGATACTGCGACGCACGAGCAAATCGGGTCTGTCATCGAGCAAACTCATTCCATCTGGTGTTTGGCTATCTCAGTAAAGTACGACCTTGCAATGAGCGGAGGTAATACAACAACTCTTCGGGGACTCTGTGACATCCTTCCCTCTCGCTATTTGACAATGTACGTGTATCTGCGTGAAAAGACTTCGTGTGAGATGGCTTTCTGATCACACACCGCTCTGTTGACGTCGCAGATCCCCCGCAAGCGGGAATCGAGTACGTTCATTTGCACCCTGGCTCGCGTGTCATTGACATCCAACAATTAATAGACATTGAAATCGCGCGTCTCAAGAAAACCGTCCAAGAACTCCATAACCAGATTGCTACATTCCAGTGCGCGTCCAATCAAGACAGCCTCAACGAAACCATCGATTCCCTTCGTGTCGATCTTCGCGCACAGCACCAAAGTTCAAGTGCATCCATTGTCACCCTGACTCATTTTTCACTGACATTGGAGTCTCTTAGACGACAAAATCGCACATCCACTGTGAATAGTAAAGTCGCTGGAATACAGTAGACGTAGATCGATGACCTTTTACAACGTACTGCGCTTTCCACATAGTCACTTTCACTCACGACCCACCTTCCGTCCTGTACACTGCGACACCGAGAACAGGATTTTCCGCATCGACTGCCGTTGCCAGGACCTCTGGCCATCATCCACCTGCCAACGCCGAATCACCCCTTCCATACCACGATGTGCTTCCGGGCAACGCGCCGGTTGACCATACTATCCTATGTGTCTGGATACTTGATTTTGATTTCTTTCCCTTCCTTTTGTTAAACGACACTTGAGGAGGAACTGTTTTCCCTTGACTCTTGGGTCCGTCAGTATTGCACTTTCACATGTCTCGCCCAAGTATTCACTATATGTGTACCTACCTTGACTTGCTATCTTGAATATATTCGGCATGCTATCGGCGCGACGGAAAGAAGAATATGCGGTCGTCTACTTGGGGGACAATATACCACACTTACGGGCGATCAAAGCTACGGTAAATTATTAGACCCAGACAATGTCACAAGTTTCGCGGCGCTGGAAGTTCCAGACATATACACTATACAACTAATGTAGCATATTATTCGCAAGCAGTGAAATACATGAAGTGCTGACTTGTAGTTCCGTTGCCGCCATGAGAATATGGTCGGTATAGACGAAAGGAACGAAGCATCGGTAACGGAATGGTCATGGGAGTGAGTTTCTCCTTCGAAGAAAAGACATGGTTGTTTCTGCGAATCGATGTGGCCTATCGTGTACGAAATGCCACAAGTTTGCGATCCATGTTTTCCGTGTGCGTCTCTGGGTATCCGAGCTACATTGTCCACGCGCCGTATGTCAGAAATAGGTACTAAACAGAATGTAAGGAACAAACCTCGGTCTCTCCTGCTGCTCTGGATTCTTGGATTGGGTCGGGAGTCGCATTATTAATGCATCCTCTTCATCAGCATCTACAAAACATGTATGACATGGTCGATCGAGTCTGCAGGTCATCACAAGAACCCACAGTATTTTTCCTCGGTGGAATGGTACCTGTAACCGAGCTTATTATACAACGATAATGCAGCCCTGTTCGACTTTCGGACATGCAACTGGATGCATTCGATGGCGACTTCGTCACGCAACATGGCGTCCTCTAAAATCTCCATGTTGGCCCGCAACGTTTACAACGATGACCAGCGCAAAGAAGGAACACGCACTGCTCAGATTCATCAGCCTTTGGGCGAGGCCAAGCCTTCTGTATGGCCTGAGGACAGACAACGAATTGATGTTGCCGACCTGCGCATAAGGTTCACTTTCCTCGGGCTCTCTATCGTCTCCGATAAGACCTACGCACTTGAACAGAAAACAAGGACGTACATCGACGACAGGACATATCCCACCACCTTTCCGCTCTCGTCCTCTGCCAGAAAGGACAAATCTGGCCAGCTGAATATCATCTGCTGCCCTGGTCGTCAGTTGAAGAGGTGGCCTGCAGCCTACACGAACGGAGAAGCTCACAATACCTCATGTAGTAGTTCTCTGGGATGTTATGGAGGTTGCATGTGAGGAGTTTGACGAGGTCGTTGACCTGGTTGTGCGCAGAGACCGGCGTGCAAATGACAATGGGTGATTCGCGCCATGAGCGCTGTCAATGTTGAAGTGAAGGGACATACCTCTACTCTGCGCAAGTTCATCGAGTACTGCTAATTGGATGACGGATGAATGGTAAGTAAGAAAGGACGGGTTCCGTGTATAATCGGTAAGAGGGCGACACAGCATCGAGCAGACGTAAAGTCGGGTGGCGGAAGCGCTACGATTCAGGCACCGACGTCCTTCTCATTGTTTACTGCTTGTTCCGCCCCACTAGTCCTAATACGTCGAGATCAGAAGATAGTTGTTCCACCACTCCGCATCCATGTCATGGAAGGCGACTTTCGACAAGGGTGTCGCTTGTTTCAAGCGTGGCGACCTCGAGGAAGCACTCACTCACATGAACCAGGCAAGATCTGACGCTCATGACATTGCAGTTATTCCCTAACATATCCAACAGGCTGCTGAACTTCAAAGTAATGCATTCATCATTTACGATTCACGCGCGGCCGTACATGAAAAACTCGGTAACATCAGGGTTGCTCTTCTTGACTCGAAACGCGTCATCGACCTGGCACCCGACCGGTGGCAGGGTTACGCTCGTTCGGCGCGTCTCTTCGACCTTCTCGGGAAATATGGCCCTGCCATCAAGATGACTGATCATGCTTTGAGCCATCTGCGACCAGAGGATGTTCAGCGGCGCGCTCAACTGGTAGAACTGCGAGAGAAGGCTGTCACTGCAAAAGCAGCTGCTGAAAAACAGCGGCTATCGCAGGTTGCCCAGACCTCATACCTCTTGGGAAAACTGCCAGTGGAGACCCTCGTAGAGATCTTCACTATCCTAATCGACGAGGATCACACTTGGGCTGTCAAGCTATCTCACGTCTGTGGACACTGGCGACGAATTCTCATCAATACACCATCTGCATGGCAAACGCTCGTGTTATCCAGGGAACACCCTCTGCGAAAAGCAAAGTTGTGGAAAAAGCGCGCCCATCACCGCATTTCTCGCATCCGGTTTGCTATGGCAGAGCTGGATAGAGCATCCGTTTTTGTTCAGCTCCAGGATTTATCCTGGGACGGCCTATCAAGCCTTTGCAGTTCTGCCAGGGGTTTTGTTGAACTCCATCGTATGCTCTCCGGTATCTCCCTCCCGCACACGTTCTCGGGCCTCGCCGAACTGACCTTGCTTGATTGCATGTTTCCTGACGTGCTATCCTGTTGCCTCTCCGGTCCCAACTGGAAACTCAAAACTCTTCGCTTGGGTGGATGCATTTATATGATGGACGAATGGTGGGAACGGATCCAACAGCTCAGGGAGTTACACCTCGATGGATCTATTGATCGTTTTTCCTTGCTGGTGTTTACAGCCAATCCGTCGCTCGAGCGACTCAGCTTGTGCTCGAGCACAGTCCCCGTCGACCTCAACCCAGATAATAGCGCTACCCCCACGTCCATGAGCAATCTCAAAAGTATCGAGTGTCGAGCCGTTTCCGACCCTTTCGATCTTCTACGTGCCATCACCGCGCCATCGATCACGCACTTTAGCATGTCCGCTGCCGTCATGGCGGACGAGGCTCTGCTTCATATTGCTTCCCGTCCTTCTCTTGTCGAGCTCCACATTACTACATGCGCTCTGAGTCCATCCACACTACCAGCGCTCCTTTCCTCCACGCCCAACCTCGAGACGTTAAAGGTCAACGTCATCCACGCCGTCGTGAACGAGATGTTCCAGTTTCTTACCCCAAAGACTGTCGATTCGCTACACGCACTACCGTGTCGTGCACTCAAGCATGTCGACGTCTCCCGATGTTCCGACCTCACGACGTCGAGCGTGTATGCCTTTGTCAAGACCCGCGCGCAATACGCGTCCGAGTCCGTTGGCTCGGCGGAGAAATGTGCCGTCGTTGAATCACTCAAGCTGGACGGATGTCCAAATATCGAACCCGACATGCTGCCATGGTTTAGGTCAAAAGTCGCTCAATTCAGCTGCGTATATGGCACGAAAAAAGACTTTACAAAGAGTCGAAGATGACGCCCGTGACTAACCCGAGTATTCTCCGGTGATACACAGCGAATTTGTGTATGTATGCATCTTACTAGGCACAACGTTTGCATGTTTGGGGATGTACAGCAGGGAGCAGGGAGCCAGAAATATATGACCTATTGCGCGTGGTGACCAAGTCCACGTAAATTTTATAGATACTTTTCTTGTCCCTTCGTCAGCGTTGTATTAACAAGGATCCGATTGGCTGGCCATTCGCGAACAATTCAGGAGGAACCTGTGTCTGTGGGACTCGACGAAGATCCGTTACGAAGTTTCTGTCGCAATTTGCAACAGCAGACTTGGTGACAAAGAGAAATGACGGGACCGAAATGTGGCCGTCTTGATAGTAAAACCGGCGTAGTCATCACAGGGTCATCAGCACCAGCCGATGACCATCAAAATGATCGGTAAGTAATCAGGTGTCTTCCTGAGGGCCGCCTCATCCAGCCCTCTTTGTCCCTGCCAAGTCGTTCATCGCTTTTTGCACCTCGAGTTTCTCCATAACGGCACGATGCAGGCTCGATTTATTCTTATTCTTCCCTTTCGTTAGTGCGCCGGCAGCTTCGTCGGCGTTGCTGAGAGGGGTAGTACTGCATTCGGCGGACGCATCCTTCGCGGTGAGGTGTGAGGGAACAATGATAGGTGTTTGGCGCGGGGGCGGCGGCCACTGAGAACGCGTTGTCAGTGAATAGGGGAAAGCGTCACCACAACTACTTACGCCGCGATTAGGTTGATTGAAGTGTAACGCCGCCCACGGAGGATATTCTTTCTCTAGTTGTATGATATGATCCTCTAGAAACTGCAGACGCGCAAGCAATGTACGTGGTGGTGCAGGAACTATTTGCCGACCGTCAAGGGAGGTAAATTTGGAAAAATAACATAGGAGGCATTACCGTAGCGTACTGCAACATGCGATTCCATGTTCTTCAGCCTCTCATCTATTGCAGGTTGGAGTTCGCTTGGTGCATCGTGTGTAAGAGGGCCGAGTTTCTCTTTTGCCTGTACTTCTTTTCCATCCGGACCCTTCACTGTCCTTCTCAGAGGCCCATCTTCGTTCTTTGCTATGTCATATTTCATTTGGGAGTCTCTGTCAAGGGGTTTCGCGTCTGTTCTTGCACACGATGGGATATGCTCGGTACTCTCGGGATCGATGTTGAGCCGCCGTCGCTTTTGTGCCAAGGATTCGAGAAACTCGGCGCGATTTGACGCGTCGTTCTTTGCACGATTTTGGGCAAGGAACTGTGATATAGCCTTCGTGATCTTGAAACGCGTTTCAATGGATGTTATTGGCGCGAAAGGGGGGCTTTCCGGCTTACTGTGGACTGGGACTGGGGTTCGGCGCCGGTGCTCAGATGAATATAGTCAAGCTTTCGTTCTTCGAGTGGACGCTCCTTCGGTTCTTCCCCTTCTTTGAATTTGCCCAACATCTGACCCATGAAAATGAAATGTAAATCAAGCTTTCTTCCAGAAAAGCGTGTTCACCTCACCATGAGATCGCGTACTAATTCACCAATCGCACCGGGAACACTCTTTCTCTCCCAATCAGCACTCAAGACGACCATGTCGTCCTCGAAACCCCTTAGGGCCTGTGTTAGTCCCACCTTCTTCAAGAACGCGCGTATGACCTCGTCCCAATGTCTGTATACGGGTTCGGGTGTTGGCGTGCGGGGCTTCGGCGGCTGCTTACGCTGGCGAGCTGCCAATTGCGGCTGATACTGTTGATACTGCCCGTATGGGATTTGCGTGTAGTGTGTCTGCTGATAGGGTGCACTCCCAGACGCGGCGTAGGGGTATCCGGAGAGCTGCCAGGCGTTTTGCCAGGCTCCAGGTGGGTAGCCCATGTAGTAGGCTTGCGTTGCATTTTGCTGGCCTTGGGTTTGCGCTTGGGACTGTGCTTGTTGGGCGAGGTGGGACTGCGCGTACTGCACGGGTGGTTGTGGAAGTTGTGAGGGGCCTGCCTGGGCGTTCGGTGGAACAGAATTATAATACGGCTGTTGTGGTACCGTCTCCGACGTCGCGTTGGATGTGGTCGTGGATGCTTGCGAGGGTCCTGCCTGGGATGTTGGCGGTCCGTTCATCACAGTCGGTGGCTGGTTCTTACTAACAAGGCTATGGATTGGACGAGTTCCCCCACTGCGTTCATCTAGGTCGGATGAAGAACTGTCATCGATGAATTCAACACTTTTGTACTTCGGCATTGTGGTATGATCAGAGATGGATTTCATCCAGTCCGTCACCTCGCGACTCTGACTAATGCTCCCCGATTTCCCTCGAGTCTCATTACTGTAAATGTCTGCTATCCTACAAATGTATGTAATGCCTTTGCACCACCCTCGGTTGCATTGGATTTTTTTTTCGAGTCGTTAGATGGGTAGAATAAGTAAACGCCGACGTTCAAACCTTAGCCAAAATATGCACCAGGATATCCTTCACCGTCTCTCGTTCCCATTGAACCGTTTCCTCCTCTTGGGATTCGTTGCCAGGGGGACTTGTCGCCCCGCAAACGGCGCTACTTAATATTTCATCGAACGGTGAGTCCCGGACTCGAATCCGATGAGACACGACTCTCGGAAACATCCTCGCTATATCCGCCTCCGATACATCCAATTCTGATTGTTCCGATTGACCAGCCATGCTGTGCTGCAGGTTCGAATCACCAACGGGTTCGTACGTCTCCAGAATATCAAGCCCGTCTATGAGCCCGTCAGAGGATGTACTTGCTATGCTGGGGTGTGAGCGTGGATAGGTAGAGGTACTGTCCGTTTCGCGGGACCGTTCAGCATGCTCTCTGATGAGCTCGGCACCTGTGGGGTCTGTGCCGAGTACGCGACTCGCCCGTACGAGAGCTTCTGCATCTTGACGCGCGCGTACCGTAAGCATCATACCGTCCAACGCCCCATAGTGTCGTGTGGCACTGAACAGATCAGCGAGGTAGATGTTGAGCGGGGGCCTTATACGTGCTTGAGTCGCGCAGAGGTGCTTGAGTCGCTGAAGGAGAGCAGAAGGGACCACCGGATTCGTCAAAGGCTGTAGTGATGTCGGCGGACCAGGTAACGAACTCAACGAATGTAGAGTTGGGAAAGCCGAGGAGGTGGCGGAATTATGCGGTGACGAGAGTGTTGTGGAAGAAGATGAAGGGGGGCGAAATTGGCGCATTGCCAAGCGGGTCTGTGGGCCGACGTCGACGGAGGAGCTCATCGCGAATCTGTCGAGCTGTAAAACGAAATGGTCATTGAGGAGAAAAATATTTATGCGAAGGCGATGCATACAAGGCTCTTGTATATCGGAGGTCTCTCCCGAGGGTCAGATCGACACACATATACCATGAAAAAACCATCGGGTAATTCCAGAGTCAAACCGTCTTGATCGTGCCCAAATATTCCGCCATCTGATACGACAATTTTTCGTTCGGCAAGAGTCCGCAGGACTGCTTTCTGAGAAGGAAGGCTTGCAAGCTCGAGTCCTGATACGACTACCGCAGATGGCAATGTTAATGCCTCAGTACTCCTGCGGGATAAATTTCTGAGATGAGTCTTGATGCTAGAAGCTAGGGCCAGGACAGATGCATCCGTTTGCGCGCCGGCGGGATGGAAGCTAGGGCGCTGCGAATAAACTTCTGGGTTGATGGATGCCTTTGGATCGGCGTCCTCTGAGTCTAACTGCGGTCGTCCTAGGGTGGTGATCGATGGCTTCAACTCAACCAGATGGGAAACTGAACGGGATATCGACGTTCTCCTGCTACGCGCTGTACTGATGGAGACTGAGGGCGCTATAGGCGACTTGCCTGCTGAATTACGCGAGTTGGAAACACGCCTGTGCCTATGTTTGTGCGATGAACCACTTAAGTTATTGTTATCTGCTGGTGGCGTGATAGTCGAGACAGCAAAGAACAAGGACCGAAGAAATTCAGAGGGTGTTTGATTTGCAGTATCGGGATGGCACTTTAGTCTATGAGCGTTGTAGCCAAAAACTATGCTCAGGGCCTGGAATGAAACATTAATGTAGTTCGGGTGTGTACGAAGCATGGGAATCGTTCGGCTTGGAGTGTCAGAGGAAACAAATGAACGTATTGAGTACCTACCAGCGTGGTGAGTTTGGAGACGAGGGTGACATCTTCGTCCCGTGTACGCAAGATCAAGTTCTTGTCCCCGGAGATAATGCAAAGCAGCAGGACCTGGATGATGACGGGTTCCAAGGGAAAGCCAGGGGCTGCCGACGGGATGTGGCTCAATAGTGACGGAAGGAATGGTTGCGTTCCAGGAGGAGGTAATGTATCTATCATTCTGTAACAAAAGTGTCAGTAGCCACGAGTAAGTGTACACGCCTGGACCGGGCTGAGTGCCAACTCAACGTAACCCGTGAGACACAGCACTGGTTTGTATTGATGGCAACAGACCAACTCCATAAAGAGAGGACATTGATCCACCTTTTGACAAGTCACAAGTGGCCGATGACGCGTTAACAACGGAGGACGGCTTCTCCGAATGAAGTACAAGGCCTAACTGGCAAGAGGAGGCCAGAATGGTTCGTGAGCAGTGTGTCAGATCTGCGCTGGCTGCTGATAAGAGCGGATGTTGATATGGAGACAAGCCTGAGTGCTTGTAGATTTCATGTCACCCGGGGGTAATCCATTTATGTCCCACTGCTCCCGTCCTAGCTTCCGTCGACTTCGCGGGCTATTTCCGACACGACATTACCTCGAGGCAGCCGACTTGGCAGCCCGAGCGTCTCTTTATTTTATTTTGTAATTCGGTCTCCAATCGTTCTTACTCCTCCTTTCTTCGTACCTCCACTAGCGCTTCATGAATGGCACAGTGCCTCTATCAGTTCGACATCGACGATGACTCCCCTGAGATCGCCTACTTTCCATTCGTGAACCCCGAGCCCGCTGGCAGCACTAATGTCACGGCCGGCTGGCAGCTCTTGTACACAGTGTCTGGCGCAGCCACAAGTCCTGGCCAGGTCGGCGTGGGTACCAGCTATCACTATACCTCTCTCAATGGTGCAAGCCTGATGATCAACTGGACTGGTATGTGTACTCCCCCAACGAATTCTGATTAGTTCACACGTGCGTTATTCGCGACACAGGCACAGGCATTGACCTCATAGGCTCTGTTACCAATGCACTCTACAATATTTCCCTCGATGGGTTGCCATCTGCTTATTTCGCTGACCCTGCAAACACGATCCTCGCTTCGTTTAACGATCTGGAAAACACGAACCACTCGCTATTGCTCACGACTATCATCACGAACACAACGTCTCCTGACGCTTTCCTTACCTTTGATAAGGCACGTGTCACATATACCCCCCCTGCAGGAATTGTCAAGTGAGTGTTCGTTGGCGGTGCCGATGATGATCGGTATTCGGAGTGTTAAACGGTTGGGTGGGCATCATTAATGACGATCGATTTTATTAGCACTACAGCTATTCCCCAGACGATTGCTGATTCTGATATCGAGTTCATGGGCTTGTGGAGCTATGTAACAGATAGCACCGGAAATTCCATGCATATATCGAATTTTGCTGGGGACCGCGCAGAAACTACCTTTCTAGGCAAGTAGTCAGTTCGCTTGTTGACCGGCTGTGTGATAGATCCCTCCTTTGTCGTAGGCTCTGCAATTACGATTTACGGGCTCACTTCCTCGTACTCCGGAAATTTCAGTGTCACCCTTGACAACATCACCACCAATCTATCCGCCTTTTCCTCATATAATAACTCGGACAGCTTGCTATTCTACGCGACGGACCTCCCTCAGGATATGTTACACCAGATTGCGGTGATTAACCAAGAAAATCGTACCCTTGCTTTGCAAGTCGGCGGTGTGAATATCACTTCCTTCGGAAACGGCACAACGTATGTCATTTCTTTGGTTTCGAAAGGAAAATAAACTGGAGCTGATTCGTTTACCGTGAAGGTTTCCCGCCAGCCCGCCCAGCAGTAATTCCATCCCTGCAGGAACTATTGCAGCGGCAGTTCTGGCTGCTATTCTGTTCTTGGTCATTGCGGGTAACTTCTATTATGTCTGCTTGGTGCGGCGGAGGGCTCGCGCGATCAATCAGCACACCTTCCTGCAAGGAGTAAGAACGCGATCTAAAGGCGCTGATGAATGGGACGAGAATGGCGGTGCCGACGTCGAACGGGTCGCTAATATAAGCTCGTCTTCTCGTGAAGAGTTGGAGTCTACGAGTCTTAGCGCCAGCAAGGGCTACGGTTTCGGTCTCGGTTTGCGTCGTGGGTTCCCATTCGCTTACCGCAAGAGCAAGATGGGAAGCAGCTCCAGTGGAAGATCACGCAATGGGACCGGCGCACAGGCAGAATCCCACCCAATGACACCCCAGTGCGACCGCGACGAGAAACGATTTTCTATATACACGCTCACTGAAAATCTACCGCACGCACCAGAATCGGAAAAGCTGGCCCCTGGGTGGTGCAATCCCGTCGCACGCACTCCCTCTTCTTTCAAATATGCCCGCTGCTACGAAGAGTCACATGGGATCTTAATCCCCGAGCTGCGTGTGGAGCCGATGGGCGCCGTTGACGAGGACGATGATGCGGATGTCAAGACACTCACTTCACGTCAAGACGAAACACTCGCTGCTACTCTTTTGTTGAGCCCAAGGATCTCCGAGGCCCTTGCGGCCCCTGAAGGACCAGTGCCATCGAATAATGCTCCGGACGGTACCGGACAGTCGCAGGGAAACCAACAACCTGAGGTTCTTTATCTGCGAGACACAAGCCCATTCAGGGTAGATGTGTCTACTATTTTTGGGACCCGCAGGGGTAATCGCGATTCCAGGACGACTAGTGGGAGTGGCAACAGCACATGGTCAAAAGTGCGCGCTAGACTTTATCGGAAAGCTCATCGAGACGATGGCAGACAAAGCCGCTCCACGGACAGACAAGAGACGTCAAGTTCCTCGGGGCCCGAGTCCGTACCCGTGGTAATGCACGAGTCTGGTTCCGCTGGTCCACCCAGCGAGACAGCGCCTGGTTCGGGAACATATTCCTTCCTAGACTTCACTTCTTCGCATGCCTCTTTACGACGGCATTCGAAAACTACCACCCTCAGTTCCACACCTGCGGAGCCCAGTCATGTGGCCGGGGATGCTTCTGCACGAAGCGAGAACACTTCCGTCGGGATGGTAAAGATAGAGCGTTCACGGGACAGCATGGCGCCGAAACCAGATGCACCCTCAACTGCATCTGGCGGTTCTCACCCTTCGGACAGTTCGGGTGCTGCTCAGACAGTTCCGTCGGCTCCCACAACTTCGCATACTCAAAGATCTTCACCTTTCCCATTTCCCATAACAATCCCCCCGTCAACGCACATAGTCCCTCCCACTGCCCCACCCTCTGCACATGTTCCTGAACGCCACATCACGCCATCTCCACCCCACACTCCACCCGCTAAGCTAGACCAGTATTTGCAGGTTCCCCAAATCGCACCACCTGAGCTCACACTCACTCCGCCCGCCAATTCTCCCACCGAGAGTGTTCCGTTTTCTGTTTCCGAAATCCACTTTAGGCACAGTTTCTCGGACTACGCTACTCTCGACTCCCAACGGGGCAGTGTCTCTTCCGTTCTTCCACCACATCCACCACTACCTCACCTACATGGTTCTCAAGCTAGCACACCCACGTATTCCCCACCACCACCTTACATCGTGCAACGTGTACTTGGGTTGCCAATGACACCATTCAGTCCCCTCTCACCTTTTCCACCCACAGCAACTCCGCGAATGACATCCGATCACCCCACCGGACGACCGGAGACTGCATCTACACATCTCACCCCGCCGTTCCGCGTTGGTTCACTCTTGGGACCAAGACCGCGACCGTTGACGGCAGGATCTATTCGAGGTTCTGCTCCCCCTCAATTACCCATGCAGGGCGGGCGCGGCAGCTTACGTAGTCCACGATGACCTGTTCCTTGGACACATTACGTTCGTACTAGCCTTCATTCCTTGAAATCGCTCTCTCCTCTCGTTCTTGGCGTTCGGCGATATACCCTGTATCGATCATCTTTTCTTGCTTCATTTGCTTTGTGCACGGTTGGGTCATGTTAGGTATCGGTTATCTACGCCGCCCATTCGTTTCACCGTATATCTGCAGTTGTACCACCCGTCGCACTTTTAACAAGCAACCGGTGCCTTCTCCATGGCACACACGTCAATCTAACTAAAACACAGAAGATGATGGTGGCGAGACATGGCCACATGATGCGGCCACTGACCCGGGGTCAAGATAAGCCAAATATTACCGTATGCATACTTCTATGATGGTGGTTGCGTGTCTCTCCGTAACCCAAATGTGACGAATCTCCTGATATCGGAGAATACCTCCCGCTTTTGTCCGGCTTCACTTCCTTTGGCGCTACCATCATTACTTGACCCAGTGGATGGCCCACTCAGTGGGGGAGACGTCAAAGCACTGAACACGCTCTCTGCGGCGGAGGCCGAAGACAATGGAAGTGCGATACGGCTTGTAGCTGGACTGCCGACTGCCAAGCTCATCGGAGGATCCATGTCCAAGGAACTGAGGAACGATGTGCTTTCAAGGTCCGTCTTCGTACTCGTGATAGTCAGGAATGAGTCAAGGAGGCTGTTCTGCTCTATTTTGGGAGTACCCTTCAGGTCGAGAATCTAACGATAAGGGGCGACTTTGACTGCGGTTCCTGAACACATTACATAGCGAAAACCGACCTTTTGGAAATTAGAGAATGATGCATCGCCAATGACGAGCGTGTAATTTAATATAAAACCTTCCGGCGGGTCCTAGATCAACAATCTAAGCCTTATTGGTGTTATGAAGGATGGAGAACTTACGACAGGGGTGATGATGACCTTGAGCAGCGCCTCCAAGCGCGTGGTGATTTTGGTTAGGCTACGTGTGTAACTATATGCTGATCGTTCAGCCTCCCATGGGGTTTCTAAAGGGGATGCTGTGTACCTGGTCGTGGAGAGCGTTTCCCCGGGTAACTTTATGAGACATGACTTAAAAACCCCAAGGTCGATCAGTAGCTGTGCCGTGTCCCCGTTAGAGTTTTATTGTGACTGTGCGAAAACACAAACCTGTTCCGCCCCGATCTCTCTGAGTGGCCGGCTCTTCACGAGAGCATTTGTGAAGCGCATCAAAAGCAGACTGCGGTGGTGTTACTAGCCCATTCCAGGAATTCATTGTTATAACGAACCTGGAAGCTTTATCAAGGAAATTCCTCAAATATTTCTTCTGTTCCACCAAAGGCTTGATCAAATCAACCACTTGTTCGGTTGCCTGCGTAATATCATTCATGAATGGCGAGTGACCGGTAACATGATTCATCGCGCCCCAGTTGACCCGTGACATCGTATTGAATGCACCGTCGCAAGTTGATTCAAGCTCGCGTAGCTGTATGTTGATCGCCGCGGAAATGACGCTGACGACACATTAATGAATGGGGCTGCAGAGATTATTCGGGTTGCAGACCTCATGAACAGATCTCTCTCGGCCTGTAATTTAACCTTCTCTTTGAATTTCTCGTCCACTTTCTCCTTGATCTTCTCCTCAAGCTAAAGCAGATCAGCTTTCGGTTCGGCTTATGGGCAGATAGAGACGTGCCTCTGCCGCAGTGGTTTGACAATAGTCTGCGGTGTTGACGAGTAGACACGCTTGATGGAGTTCAGCCTTGTCAAATCTCGAGTCTATTGACTTCCATGATTGAATCTGAGGTCTAATTCAACCATTGAATAAACGCTGTGCATTCCCAGTGCTCGCGACTCTCGCTCACCGTTTCAGCTTCGGGGACAGTACATCCTCTAAGCTAAAAGTCAGTAATAAGAAACAGCCAAACAAACGACGGACGGACCAGCATAAATTTTGAGCCACTTCTTCTGTACCCCACATAAATCAAAGAGAGCTTGGCCAGTTGACAGTTTGGCGCACTGATCCAAACACTGTGCGTAGAAATAGAAGAGCTCCGTTGATGAAGGGAGTATAATCGGCACTGGCTCGGGCTCATCAGCGGTGGAGAGAGAAGGTCGAGGCGTTGACGTGGTGGTGGGAGGTTTCGAAGCGGTATCAACTGAGCTGCGAACCTTGGAACCACGATGCGGAGCCAACATGTCGGCAAGTGCTCTAACAAATGTTGAATAAAACAGTAGGGGGTGGGGGTCAAACAGAAGACTTACTTGTCTTGAGCGTCAACAAATACACCAAGATGAGGTTCAAACGCGGAGGACATTGATTGGATCTGCGCCGTAGGAGGCGACGCAGTTTTCAGAATTTCATCCACCTGTACAACAGGATCAGCGTGAACCTTCGCAATTCATGGATGGGGCACGAACAGGAGTAGCCCATTTCTTTGCCATTGACAACTCAAATTCTGTTGTTTGCTGAAGTGTTTCAAGGAGCAATTTAACGGTGAGCGATTGACCCGCTTTAGACAATAATGTTGAAAGATCGTCCCTAGCAAACAAGAGTACATTACAATCAGTGGTAAGGGTTTCGTTTAACCTTGCCTTTACCTTGTTATTGACGCAAACTTGGCAAAGAGCCACCAGTCAACCCGCCACTCAGCAGGGAACACCCTACCGATCTCTGTTTCATGAGAAGCTAACAACCGCCTGAACCAAGCGAATCTTCTCGTAATATTGTCAAGATGACCCGCTTCATCACTTGCTCGGAAGATCCGACGGTACTCTTTGAGCTCGAGAGCCACATACCGCTCGATGAGTTGAATGCGCACGTCCATACCAAGAACGTCAACGACAGCACAGGCATCCGTGATCTGAGTGGCCTTGAATGGTTTGGATAGGTCTTGGAGGAAGCTGCGGTATAATTCAGGGTGTTTTAAACCATAGCTCGGTGACATGGACGCACAATGAATCAAATTCAGCATCAAGCTGACTTCGAATTTCTCCTTGAATTTGTTGAATACGCTTCCAAACTTGCATGATGCGATGGACAGAGGTGTAAGACTTGAACGAGGCAGAGAGCTGTTTCACAGCCTAAGAAATAATGTCAATGACGGCGAGGGCGAGAGTATGGAATTCACCAACTGCCAACGAATGTGCGACTTCCGCGTACCTCTTCTCCTTTACCTGATCCTCCAGTTGGGTGAGAGCGTTAACTGCGAACAAGCAAGGTAGTGAGTTGTTTGCAGTCGAGGACGGGCCCTAGACTACTCACCAAGCATTTGCAGCCGTTTCAGCGTCGTCATGCTCAGAATAAGATTCTTTTTCGCGAGATCCAGAGCTTGTATATCCTTTGTGATATTCCGCACTACAGCTTCTGATTCCGACGCTTTCTCGCGTATGCGTGACATTTGCCCAAGGAGATCCTGCAAGGGAAGTTTGAACGAACAATGCGTATTCAGAGGAAAGCAATCCATACGGAGATCATTTCCTGAATGAGCTGCATCCTGCCGGGGTCTTGATCCTGCTTAAGTGCTTCTTCAAGTGCATCGATTTCAGCTTGAAGTTCGTGCTCATCCTGCGCGAGCTTCGCCTGAACAGTATCCAAACGAGCCAACGAAGCCTCTGTGACGACCCAAGTTACGAGGCAGACACAAAATACGCAAAAATACACACCATCCGGGAAGAGCTGATTCAAGATGTCCACAGGATTAAAGTTGCCCGAGAGGTCATCGAGAGGATCGTCGTTCTGCTCTGGGTTAAGCTCGAGGACGCGTTGTATTGCTAGAACCAATTCCTGAGGTAATTCCACATCTGCATGGCGTCTTTGCATCGGTTGAAAATAAGGAGAACGCGGAGGAACAAGCCGAGTTCGCGAAGCGTTCCGAAACACTAGGCTAATTTGTCACTTAGTAGCCCAGTTTGGAAGACTCGGTGCAAGAACTTGTCAAGGCTCCTATCAGCGCTCAAGCTCGATGGCGCTCGAAGCTTGAATCAGTCATAAGCTGGCTTTTGCTTAAGGCAAGGGTGAGTCCATCTCGTTCATTCCTTGCAACTGCCAAGTTCGAGATGACCTCCTTGGGCGACTTCATGCTCTCATTTGCTCTCATCCACACACCACTGCCTCAGCCGCCTCTTGCTCACGTCTCCCAGCAGCCCCCAATGACAGAGCCGACTGACAACACGAAGAATCAAGTCGTCTCGACGTTTCATGACCATCCTAGATTTATTTGCGCAAATTGCTCCGCGGTACTTGTACGCACCTTCACTAGTACTGACCTAGTACGGCCATGACACACTGTGATTTACAGGCACTTCAAGACGAGTTGATCAGCAAGTCCTTCTCCGGAAGGGATGGACGAGGCTTGTGTGTCGTCTGCGGACATTGGAATATCATGATGGTTCACGTTTAACCCTCTTTAGCCTCATGCATACCGCCGTCAATGTGAAGCTTGGGAGAAGAGAGGATCGGCCACTTCTGTAATCCGCGTTTGTTCCGCACATGATCTGGAGGTCCTTATTGACATGCCCAGAACTGGTGTACACTCAGTCGCCGACGTGTTCTGTCTTGGTTGCAATGACCGTATCGGCTGGTTCTACCACAAGGCTTCCGACCATACACAGAAATACAAAGAAGGCGAGTGTCCTGGGTATTATAGTTTAAGTAACAGGTGATAACATTCTTCGCAAGGGAAATATCTGCTCGAACGAGAGAAATTGGTGAAGGAGAATAATTGGAAGCTAGACGAATAGCCACAAGTGAGATGATGGTTTTCTCTGCGTCCTCCGTTGATAATCTCACTTTTGGCAGTTTCGACGTGTAGGATTAATGTGTATGAATATCCTCGGAATGGGCGAGTGAGCTCGTTTGTAAGCTCTTCTGGCCCTCGCCGCGGATACGCTCTTTGGTACTAGGACGTACACCATATTGTGCTTTCTAGGGACGGCATTCGGTGGACCTTGTATTTTCACTGAATGTCAAGTATCTCCTTGAATAGTTATGCTACCCTTGCAAAAGCACGTTCCACAAGCTCCCTCCCTCCCTCCTCCCAGTCGTCCCAGCACAATGCCCACTCATTACTAGTATCTCGACCTAGTAAACCGTTTCCTGCATCACCTGCCCTCGCTTCTTTCCCCACTTTTTGGTATCCCTCGACCACTGGCAACACGCATTTCCATCTCAACACACCCTCCAGTTTGAATCCCATTCGTTTGGCAAGGTTATTAGAGGTAGCGTTGATTGGAGGTGCGGCCCACTTGACTTTTCTGAAACCCAGTCCAGAAGGTGGGAGTTCAAGGGTATATTTCAACAGTAAACCGACAGCATGAGAGCCGACATGGGTCCGTTGGAAGGTAGGAAGAACGATTGCGGGTCCGATTTGTGCGACAAGGCTCGTTTTGTCGATTTCCAAGAGCCCGAAAAAAGCCCGCTAGCGCACCCTCCCACTCAGGATGAGTTGAGTCTGGACGCGTTGTATCGATCGCTGCGAACATAATCTCATTTTCATTCCGCCGATGCCTCTCGACGAATCGGAGTAAGTCGGCTGGGTACTCCAGAGCGAGGGACAAGTATTTGAACATGGACTTGTGTCCGCGAATACCATCAAAGTAGGCGGCGGCATGAACCCGAGGGATAAATGGGATGAGTCGCAGCTTGTTCGTAGATAGCTCTAGGGGGATTGGAAAGACGAAGTTGACATCATATGGTTCTGGGCCATACAACTCGTCCTCGAGGATTACCGGCTCGGGAACCTGAACGTAGTTGTTAACGAAGGCCATGGCAGAATATTCTTCGCGAGCAACTCCGACATTCCGAAGTGTTTTATAAGTGTACGGGCGCCTGATAGGACTCACTGGCGTAATGCCCGACTAAATGGGCCGCATGTGGGTGAAGAGAAAGGAGCTATACTATCTATTGTCCGGGTCGAGCCCATCACTGGCACGTCAAAGATCGACTGGTCCGGGTAAATCTGGGTTTGAATTTGGCTGGATGAGCGCTTCCGTGATATTGTGATAAGCCTAAACCCAGATTTACCAGTCTGTCTATCGACGGCCTGCTCATAGACGGATTTGTATGACTCGTGTCACAAATTTTGGCCGAAAGCGCAAATACTTGGAAGCAGGTTTTGCAACCGAGTTGACGACGACATCCAATGAACACTCTGTACCCGAAGTAAACACTGCATGTGACGATCAAGGAGACTCCGTGCATCCGAAGAAAAAACGGAAGAGAACAAAGAAGCCAAAGGTAGACGGCGGAGATGAACCAACACTAGGTGTGATCGAGGCGGGAGAGATGGGCGTACAAAGCAAGAGAGAGGGAGCGTCTGCTGGACAGAAGATGACAAAAAAACGCGGGGGATCAAAAGGTGGGCATTGTATTTCACCCTTTGCCGTTGAAGGTTGATCGTCTCTGGCTAGGTGTTGCGATCAGCGGTTACCAGAAGCGCACCGAGCAACGTCGACTCAAGAGAGTATCAGACCGTCAAGCCGACACGGTATGCTTTGCGTGTCGCGAAAAGGGCCATGCTGCCAAGGACTGTCTCAAGGCAGACGGAGAAGGCAGAGACGGTCAAAAGAACGTCAACGTTGCAGTCGGGATGTGTTACAGGTTTGTGTTTTCTTTCCCAAGTCATCTCTCACTACACGATGGACAGATGTGGTTCGACGAAACACACGTTATCTCGTTGCAAGAAACCAGAAGATCCTCTAAACCCCTTCCCTTTCGCTTCGTGTTTCGTCTGCTCAGGGAAGGGTCATCTCGCTTCAGCGTGTCCGCAAAACAAAGAGAAGGGTATATACCCCAACGGGGGGAGTTGTAAGCTCTGTGGCGAGAAAACACATCTTGCAAAAGACTGTGAACTTCGGAAGACAGATGTGTCTGGGACAGCCGCGACAATCTTCGGCACTGGGGGCGGAGCTGGTGCAGATGAAGATGACTTTCATACTTTCAAGCGAAATAATGCAGAGGTATCAAAAGACGAGAAGAAGGAAGATCGGCGGAGAAAGCGGCTCGATGTGAAGGCGGGTTTACACACGGGGACGGTGAAAGCATTCGGTGGAAACCAGGCGTCTAGCAAACCGAAGAATGTCGTATTCTTTTGACACCCCTTATGTAAAACTAACAGAAAGGCGGCAGTTTCATGTCGAGCTCGGTCGTGAGTGTATTTTCTACTGTCACAAAACTGCAAGAACTAGCTCCAACAGAGCTTCCGGGCACCACTTTCCTAACAATTTTGATCATTTGCTGCTTACCTTACTTCTGGGAGGATCCGTTTCTCGAACTCAAAGGAGCTAAGGGTGAATGGAAGCGCAACGGTCTGCGAAAGCATGTCGCACCTAGCGTGACCATTCCGCAACCAATACTTCGTTCCTTCCATCTTTACTATCTCATCGTCTCGTACTCGTGGTGGAAACGGGAATACAGGTCGGCACTCTGTATCGTTACTTGTAAATAATTAATGGCTTGCGCTTTCAGCGTGCCCGCACTCGTCCGCGCCGAAGACTTGGTCAAAAGTGGGTGACAGCTATGCATAACACATTTAGTGGGGGGGTAGACCTTCCGTGCGAGAATTCGCGTATTTGGATGGCATCGTGTCGTGGCCAAGGAAAGACCCTACATCATAAGACACGAGAACCGTAGATTCTGGGGCAAAAGATTTTTGGCCCAGCTCTGGAGGGGACTTGTTCGGAAATCGCTCTTGTGAAGTCTCGTTAACGATGGACTCGAGCAAGGAAAGTGCATAGCTCGTCGGACTGTGTTCAAGATGGCTGCTGTGAAAAGGTTCGGTATCGGCATACGAGTTAACAAGTATACCATGTCCCGGAGGTCGCACTCGAAGCTAAGACTGCACAAGCGATCATGAACGAGTGGAGACGCCCTGCGTGGACGAGGGAATCTAGGCACTCGTTCAAGACTCTAGCAGGTGATGAAGTTAACTCAGAAACTTCGCCAGACAATGTGCCAAGAATTAACGGGTTGAGCTCCAGGGGAGAGGGCGCACTCACTGTCCAAGCAAACGGTTGTAGTTTATGATTATCGCATCCTTGGGGACCACAGTTGTCTTCACCGTGGCCAGTTTAACCTGATCCGGGACATCTGCCGGTCATACCTCTCTTTACATTCAAATGTTCCTGCCCGTATTGATTGAATGCCACGAGAATATCAGCACGCACCGATGAGAAAGCTGGTCCAGACTGTCCAGTGGCACTGGGATATACGTCATCGACAAGAGGTCGGTCTGTTCAGGAGATGACATTACCCGTTACGGCTCCAGGTCCTCAAACCAGTAGATCAGTGGCACTAGGAGAGATCGTTTGCACGTGGCAAACGGAACCCGATAGCGCAGGAGCGCAGACCTAGAGGGACCAAAGTGGAAACCTTTGACGAGGCTTCTAGCTTCAAGATCAGCGCAGACCTGCATAAAACCATCCAATATATTGTCAGTGGCTGCTCGATCGACGGCGTTAGCTGTCTGGAGTGCGAACCGCACACTTCCTATTCCACAAAAATGACAGGCCGTGCCAGGAATCGAACCTGGGTTTTGGGAACATATAATCAGAATCCCAAGTGATAACCGCTACACTACAAGGCCATATTCAGCTATACGCAGCCTTGATTATACATTCAAGATTTCGGTTTTGCCATGAAGCAACTTGGTTGGGAGCCACGACAACTTGTAGTTCATGACGTGCAATGAACTGTCAAGCCGGCGGGAGTGTCATTGCTGATGCTATGTGGGGAGAATGCGGGGATTCGAGGAGCGCAACCGTGACAGGGGGGGTGACAAAGTGGCAGGGCCTCCAGCGACGGCGAAACCGCCCTGGTGTAGTATGATTGTGGGCAGAGTATGACGAGAACCCCCGTTGAGCGCTAATCATAAATCTTGAACGGCACCGAAGCGAAGCCTGGGAGAAGAAGCCGATGTTGACCTCGCCGAGACGTTCAAGACTAACGATGACCGATGTGGCTCCACCATTGACACCGGGCGAGAGTCCAAGCGGTCACCACTCCACCTCCTCCTCGAGCATGCTAAGCACCAACCCTTCCCATATCCTCATCGCTCGCAATTCGCGCGGGCCTAATAACCCTTCGGCATCTCTCAGCTCACCCACTGAAACCCACGCAGCCGCAGCAGGCATATTCCGTTCCTCCGGCTCCCCGTCATGGCTGCTCGAGGAATGTGACAACGACGAACTCGTCACCGAACTCAACCTGTACGAGTCCGAGCGAGCCATCGAGATCGACGACACCTTCACTCGACGCAACGGAAGGTTCCCGGGCACCGTCAAAATCGTCGTCGAGAGCACCACGTTCTGGTGGGTCGTCCCAAATGACATGGAGAATCGTCGCTAAATATCCTGCCACTTCGTAATAGGGCCCACAAGGAGGTCCTGTTCTTCGCTTCCCCGTTTTTCGAGGCCGCCTTGAGTGGCGGTTGGCTCGAGACCGGTCGTCCACCGTCCATGTCCTCCATCATCACCATTTCCCAGCCACCCACCATCCCGGGACGCAAGTCCAATCCTGACGTGCCCGCCGCCATGTCCTTTGCCCCCGAAGATGATACCCATGACAGTAGTGCCAGCGACACCGCGTCCGACTGCTCGTCTCCCGTGGAGATCGAGAACCCTCCCGCAAGTGAGAGCGAAACGAGCGAGAGCGAACCCGAACAGCTCGAACCCGCATCGCCCATGAGCAAGCGCAAAGCACACGCTCGGGGCGCAAGTCTCGCCAAGCTTCAGGGCTCAGGAAACGCCAAGCACGACTTCAAGTGCAAGCACAAGGCGACCCCCTCCGCATCTCAAAACACCATCGCCACTGTGAAGAGACGTCGGCGTACGGACGAACAGGACGCCGTCATCGTCCTCAAAGAAGAAAAGGCCAACATATTTCATGATTTCCTCAAATTCGTCTATCCACAGTACGTCCGCCTGTCGTGGACGCGCGTGCATGACGATCTGAATCCAATGTAGCCTTCAATGCAACATCTCCTGGAACAACGTCGAGGGCCTCATGAACATCTCACACAAGCTCTGCGTTCCGGCACTCCAGCAGGCATGTCTGACCTTCCTCCTCACACATGCGGCTGGCAAGCCCATCAAAGCCATGCGCATCGCGGAGCTTTTCGAAGAAGAAGAGCTCTATCGCGAGTCGAGTCGTTTCGTGCTCGACAATCCCGGCGGATGGTCCGAGGAGGAGCTGAGCACGCTCAGCCAAGAAACGCTCCTGAAACTCGAAAAACGGTGCGCCAACGCTCCTGCGCTCGCTTCCCCTTCGAATATATCTCACACGACGGTGTTTAGACGCAACTGGTTCCTCGAACGCGTCTTGAAACTGGGCTTGACGCCCCTGGCGAAGGAATACCAATGCGTGCGTCGAGCCCTGTCCCTGTCCCTTTCCCCTGTACACCTTCACTCATCTCGTTTCGGCAGTGCTCGACTTGCCCAGACCCAACGAATTGCGCCCGTTTGCTCGAAGAGAAGTGGAGGCAGGCGTACAACGCCGTCTTTAGATTCGGTTCGTGTCCCTCCCTCTATACCCGTCTTCGCCCTCCAGACCCCTGACACGCCCCCTCCATTCCCACCCCTTGCCTAGGCCCCTGCCAACCCTCGATGGTCTACCGCTACCTCCGAAACCTCGAGGGCGTCAGTCCCCCGTTGTCACTCACCCATCTCGCGTGTCAAACGACCGCGAAAGCGTTTACAGCCACGCGTAAGCGGCCCGTTTTTTTCCCTCTCGTTTCCGTTTCCGTTTCCGTCCTCCGTGTTTTTCCTCCTCGGTCGCTGACAACTCGTGACTAGTGTTTGACCGGATGTTCTCGCTCGGGATCCGGAGTGACGCTGCCGTGGCACCGCTCGGCGCCCGCGTCGCCGCCGTTGCCGCTGCCTCCGGCCCACGTCGGCATTTCCTCTACTGCATGCTCAAGCCCGACAAGACCGCCCCTCGAACGCGCCGATCTCGCGAGCTCTTTTGATAACTGCCGTCACTCACCCTCCTCACGCACACACACGCGCACACAGTGCTCTCGCTTCACCATACGGTGTCCTTGCCGACCCGACGTCTCGCTCACTTTCGTTTCGTCTTTTTTTTCATTTTCCTTTTTTTGGAGGTAGTGTGTTATTTCCGGCTTCATGTACTCTCTACGTCCACCCGACGTCCGACTTGATATCCATGGGAGGTATCCAAAAATAAGAAAATGTGTGTGCGAGCGACAAGGAAAGCGAATGCTAGCAACCACGGGTAACAAGGAGGGAGGCGGATATGACATGGAACGAAAAAAGAACATGCCAGGGCCTGGAGATGAGTTAAAAAAAAAGGGTGGGTTGTCGTACCCAAATTACTGTAAAAAGACACGCGTGTCAGCATGGAGCGGTCCAAGATATGTCGTCCTGCCAAACCCGGGAGAGGAAATAAATTAGCTAAAGAAAAACAAGGGTCATACAGCAAACTATCGAATAGGTGGAATACAATAGGATAAACAAAAGAAGAAAAGCCGAAAAGACGGGACGTCCCGTTGGAAATGGACGAGGAGAAGAACGAAACGATGCGTGGGGGGTGGTCATGGTTGGAAGATTGTGGCGTTTTCCACGAGCCACTCGATCATCAGCGCTTTGCCGGCCATGTCGCTGAATTCTGAACCTGGGTCTCTCGACCACATGAGTGTTGCTAAGTCGACGAAACCGGACGAGCATAATCAGCGTTGGACGCGGGATCCGATCGACCGATACTTACGTCCAAAGACAACACCAAGGTTGCGCGCAGTCATGAGATTCATGTCACTGTGATCTCGCACGCTGCGCAATCATCGACATCAGTCACGGCTGGGAACCGGACAGACTTTAAACGGACGCTTACCGATGCAGGTGGAGCACGAGGAGTCGTAGTGTGTGATAGTGTTCGGGCGGAAGTCGGCCGACGAGTTCTTGAAGTTGCATTGTTTTCATTGCGGAATCTTTCAATCCAGCGGCCGCGATGAACTCCTCGTGGAGGTCGTACGTCAGCAGGGGTACCGGAAGTGAACGGAAGTAGGTCTTGAGCACGGAAGTCACCGAACAAATATCGTTGAATCGGTCGGTATCCCTGAGATCAAAGGCTGTATAGTCTCCTCTGTCAAAGAGTTGCATGATCGTCTTGGTTTGGCCCGAGCCTCCTGTCTTGCGGTAGATCCCCTCAAAGTCGAGCGCTGTGGACATGTCAACAAAGCGTCTGTGTAACCAGAGGTGGGACTGACCCAGCGTCTCGACTGCTTCTATGCACTTTTCTACGACGACAGGAACCTTGCGTTCGCCCCATCGCAAGTCGATTCTGACCTGGTCAGCGAGGTCACGACCAAATATCGAGTGAGCTACTAAAAACGTGAGTTACACCGTTGGCACATTTCACCAGACGTACATTGGTGCGCGATGCCATTCAGATCTTCCCGCGGACGTGGGGGATGCTGAGAACATGCCAAGTGGACTTGATTCACGCATCGAGAATGAACGTTGATGTGACACGCTAAGTGGTGGCTGAGCAATACTCCCAAAGACGTACACGCCAAGACAACTCACTCGTGCAACGGAAATGTGATCCACCCCACAACTTATCTCCACAATGATCGCAGCGCGTGAACCGAAGGGCGTTCGCTGGTTGGAAATTGTGTTCAAAGTGACCCCTGCCTTTGGACGCCTGGTCCTTCATCCGGTGGCCTGCCCATTTGAATATGCCGTGCTTTGAAGCGGCCATGGCATCGGTGAAGTCAGGCTTTGGTACTCGGATCACCTTGACGTCACGATCGTCGGCGATGGTCAATGTGCTGTGATTCGATCCTGTACTGAGCGACGGGTGGACCGGGTGTAAAGGTTCTTGAGTAGGTCGACCCCGATCAAACGATGTGCTCTTCTTTTCACGCAACACAGGCTCTGGCTTCACGGGGAGCACATCCAGTGGTGGCGGCATATCGGGTCGGGCGACCTCCACCCGTCGAGAATACTGAGTACTGAGCTGGGCGAGCTCCTCGTTCCTAGCGTTGAGCACCGTAGTCTCCTCCAGGAATTGTTCGCGTGCCGACTTGAGGTCGGTGATCTCTCTGATGAGCGTCTCGCGTTGCTGGGTGAGTGGTATGAGTTCGTGTTGGTATTGCTTCTTGATGTTGTCCAGCCGCATCGTTAATGAACGACTGAGCTGCGTGGCCGAAACCTCGCCGGAAGATACATTGCCGGGAGCGCTGTATTCCAGTGAGCTTGCTGTGTGACAGTGGATACGATGTGATGCGTACCTCTTTGAGGAGCACAGCTCTTCGACTTCTGCTAACGTAACATCTCGTTCGACCTTCAGCTTGGAGAGATCCTTTTCGAGTCGATCAAGGTTTTGAGTGAGCTCCTCCGACAGTTGTCGCCGTGCCTCCCGTCGACTGCTCTCGCCCGTCAAGGCGGAAAGCTTGGCAGCCTGGCCAGAAAGTAAGACTCGTAGACGAATGATCTCTGACTCCGCGTTACGGCGTGCCACGAGCTCGCGGTCGTACTCCTTCTGTGCGACAGTAAGTCCGTCTATATACTGCTCGCTCGCTCGCTGTCACAAAACGTCAAACCATCAAACACAGCGGTGAATACAATGTTTACCTTGGTTTTGTCATACTTGTCCTTGAGTTCTATATATTCACTGTGTCTCTGCTCTAACGATATCAAGATGGTCTCGACAAACACTTTTTCAAACCGGAGTTGCTGTGAGCCTCGCGCGTTTGCGTCAGAGAGGGCCTCTTGTAGGCGACGAATGAGAAGGTCGTGCGTCTCGCTCGTAACAGGTGATGGCACCGAGTTGCCGGTGGGGGAAGTGACAGTGATTAGAGTCGTCGAGGGTTGACTCGTCGAGGGGGTGGTATTCAGGGAGGCATTGGAGTCAAGTCGTTCTCGCTTGGGTGTGTCGTGGCTTGAGGGCGCCTGCGATTCAGAAGCGGCACGACCCCTAGAAGGGAACTGCTGGGTCATGTTTGGTACTGTATCGACGGCTTCTGTGTCATCAGCTGACGAGGAAGGCGCAGCAGAATCAGAACTCGTGGTCGAGTTGCCAGGGGGGACTCCGGCGACATCGGTTGGCGACTTGCCGACATCATCTTGAGGGATAAGCGTAATTATAGATGTTGGAGACTTGGGCGGTGCGTCCTCCTGCTGTGCAATCTCGTCTAACGACTTGAGCGATGGTATGCCGCCGACCGATCTAAGGAAATCAGAGAAATCCGCGCCAGACATTGAAAAGCGTATTGGCGGCAAGGCCGGAGCGATGAATGTCGCGATGGAGGTACGTTCGACCGGCGATGATTCATCGGAGCCATCCAGTTGGGAGACGGCGGAAACGTCTGGGTCAATGTTAAGTTTGAGAGGTTCCGGGCGCGGCTTCGGGGGAGGTCGAGGAGGCGAATCACTTGGAGTGCCAACGACATCGTCCGACCCCCTCCCATTAGAACTCTCAGCTTCAGTATCCGTGCCACTCTCCACCCCGTGAGGTACGTCGACCCGGTGCGAAGGCGAAGTAGGTCTCATCATTCCCGTTCGATCACCATTCCAACCCAATGGAGAGGACCTTTCTGACTTTGATCCATCCAAGCGAATGGGCCTTGTAGAGCCACCATTCATGGCGTGGCCGTTGGCGCTATTGGCACCCTTGGGGCGGCGTAGACTATCCGAACGTTGGGGTGGGCGTTCCAGGGTAACAATTGGGCGAGGAACAGAACGCAACGGGGTGGCGGGGCGTGGTGTTGAGGAGGCAAGCTGGGGATCATGCGACACAGAACGTGTGCGTGCCAACTCTGGAGTTGCGCGCCCGTTGTCTGGTATTGCTGGCGATGAGGACGGCGAATGGTAGACGGTGGAACCAGAGGCATTATCACGCAACAAGCTAGTATTTGAGCTTCGTCGAACAATAGAATCGTCAAAGTATGGTTTTGAGGGCGACGGTGCGACCAGCGACTCGGGTAGGGTTTGTGAACGGACCATGTCGGGGGGTGCAGAGTCGGGAAAAGTATCCTTGAACTGGAGAGGCAGGCCGGGGTTTATTGACCGCCGTCTGTCAGTACGAGAGGGTTGGCCAGGGACACTGAGACCAGCGATGGGTAGCTTATCAGCGACGTCCTTCTTGTCCTGATTCACGCCATTCGTGGCCAAAAGGACGTTGAGGGGCCGCACGCCGTCGTCGTAGCTTTTCCGCCGTTGGAGAGCGCCCATGGGATAAGATGGAGTGAGATGAGAGCTATTGGCAGTCAAGTGAGCTGGTGCCGATTGCAACTGCCCTGCAGAGAAAGAATCTTGCTGACCCGATGTTGGTGGACGGGAGTTACCATTCAGGGAAATGGGTGGGCCAAGATTAGTATCGGGAGGGGCGATTGTCATGACGAAAGACTGAGATTGTTCTGACGGTTGCAATGACGTCGACTGTGGTTGTGAACCACGTTGTCCTTCGGTTGGCGTGGTGACAGTCGATTGGTTAACGTTGGCGGGGGGATCCACGGGAGAAGGAGAGCGAGAGTTTCGGGTGGGTGATGATACCTCGCAAACAGAGACCTGGAGGCTTTGGGAGGAGGGGGCCTCACGGAGAGCAGGGCCAGATGGTTTGGAGCGAAGTGAGGAAGGTGGGGATAAATTGTGAGAGCCGAGCGAAAGCTGGCAGGGGGGTCAACGAATATAAATGTGGAGGATGGGGGACTCACGCCATTCTCTGGGAGGGGTTCGCGTTCGCGGGCGGTGGCATTGGCAGCCCTTTCCTTCTCCCTCTTACGTTGTGCATGACGACGAATTTTTGCCATACGCTCGTTATGACAGTTCATGCAGTATATGCCATGGCTCGTCTTGGCAAAGACGAGCTCGTCGATTCTGTTGTGGCAGACTTTGCACTTGAAGCAGTGTGCGTGATAGGAGTCGTCTCCGGTCATGATTGCTTCGTCGAGGATGGGCTGTTGGCAGATGTTGCAATTGTAGCTGCACTCTGCACAGATGGGGGATCCATCTGAGAGCAACAAGAGGTTCGTGTCTGCGGTGACCTGGTTGTTGCACTTTGCGCATTTGAAGCAGTCGACATGGAAAAAGGATTGGCTGTATGAGGCAATGGGCTATCGAAGAAGCAGAGGAGGATCCGAGAAAGACTGACCCGAACGCGACGACCAGGCCGCCGCTTTCGTTTACGGCTGACTGCTTGCAGCCAGGACATATCCTGTTCTCGATGTCTACGAGGGGCGTGTCAGCCATGAGAGGGCGCGTGGGACGCGGCCGGCGTGTCGATAACGGGCCGTGCGAGTTGGGTGGACGTGAGCGTTAAAACAAACGAAATGAATGGGGGTAATATTTTTCTCATGAATTTTAATGTTTAATTTGGCAAGTCGAACTCGCCGGTGTGCACGTCGTATCGCTCCTCCACGCCCCGACAGCTGGGGACCTTTGCACGCACTGCCGTCGCCGAGTAGCAACCGTCGCGACACCCCCAAACACGGCGCGGTGCCGCAGTTTGACCGATCCGAATTGGGAAATGAACACAGCCACAGATGGTCCGTGCCCAGGGGAGACGGGTATAAAAGGGACGGAAGGAGGGAAAAAGATCCCCATCTCTTGTGCTCGGGCATGTACTGTCGCCAGTGAGGTCTTTACCGAGGCACAGTCTTTTGCTGATTGCAAATTACACATCCGAACCCGTCTGTCAGCTTTGGCTCTCAGCAATTTTTGGAAAAACACTCGTCACGAGTCGTAGCTATTGTACTAGTAAACAGAGATTTTGTTGTCCATGTTATTTGGTGTGATTGTGGCGTCGCTCCTTGCTTGTCCTCCCCCACCATGCCCCTCCCGGACAGCGCCCCCCTCTCCCTCCAGGTCAACTCAAATGCCGTCCAGTCCAAGCCAAAGCGCGCCATGATCGTGCGCATGTCCGCAGAGACGCTCGACGCCCTCGAGGCATTCCCAAATCATCCCCCACTGTCGTTTGACTTTGGCGATGTCCCAGTGAGCATCCCCCCATGTCCCCACTCGCACTCCCCCAATCCCCGTACAGGGCATCTACATCGGCGAGACCTTCTTCCCAGTCCGCCCGCAGAAAGAGAGCTCCCCCCATGAACTGTACCTCCGAGCCGCCTCCGCCGCCAAACCCATGGCGCCACTCAAGCTCTATGCCAACGTCATTGGCAAGTTCATGGTCGAACGCCAGCTCGGCCACAAGGTCACAGACAAGGTCCGCCAGCAAACCATGGTCGCAAAGCAGCAGCACTTGGAACGCCAGGCCATCCTTCTCGACCAACCTCCCATCCCCGCCTCCGGTTCAAAGAATGCAAAGCGCAAGGTGCCTGGCTCCGGCACCGTGCTCAACAAGGCCGTTTCGGATCAGCTCCGCACCGCCCCGTCCGCATCACGCAAGGTGTCACCGCTACCCCAGAATACCCCGTCATCCAAGGTCAATGCAGACGTCCGACGCCGTCTCGTTCACTGTCTCGCCATATCCCCCCGTCTTGCCGAGGAAGCTGTCAGGATGGTCGGTGGCGCCAACATAACCGCTTCCGCACGCGACGACTTGCTTGCCCTTCTCGACGATGTAAGTGTTTGCTTTGCCACTCACCCCACCCATACCCATCCACTCCAAGGTTGCCGAGCAGCCTCCAGCGAAAAAAGGCGACAAGTCACCTCGTCCGTGGGTACTCAAACCTCAAACATGGACCGAAGTCCGTCCTTTCGAATGGCCAAAACTCACCGAATCCGAACGGGTAGCAATGGCACGTCAAGCACGCATGGCGTTCAAGGCACTCAAGATACCCGAGTCCGATTCCGCATGGGACAATGTACGCTATCGCCCCACCGCACCAACCATCCCAACATCCGTCCCAGCCCCACCGCCCGTGGCAACCAGCAGCAGCAGCAGATCCTCCACCAGCGCACAGGCAGAACCGAAGCGCCCAGCCATCACCACCAAGGAGGCCAAGCTAAAATCCAAGCACGACGCCCCACGCACAAAAGGTGAGATACAGATGAAGGACGAGAGCTCCAAGGCCACCGTTGCCCGTGTGACTGCCATCAAACGGGCAGAGCTAGATCGCCCGTCGACCTCGGACAGTGGCAGTAGCGCGTCACGACGCCACCCTGGCTCAGGTTATCAAGCAAAGAAGACGCCCCAATCATCCACGGCCGTTACCGAGAAATCTGGGACGCCAGTGGACGTGCGTGCAGCTTCAAAATCGTCTCACCCTGCCTCTTTACCTCCAAAGCCTCCCTCCGTGGTTTCCTCGGCCGGCGAAACTCATGCTAGAAAAACGATACCAACCATGCCGCCGAAACCCACGAAAAAGGGGGACGATTCTGATCGCGAGAGGGATAGGGAGCACGAACGTCGAAGAGAACGTGAACTCGAGAAACGGGAGAGGGAAAAGGAGAGACAACAGGAGGAAAGAGAGCGGGAGCGGATGGAGATGGAGATGGAGAAGCGCGAAAAAGCGAGACAGAAGGCGCGGGAGGCTGTGGAACGGGAGAAGCGTCAGAGGGAAAAAGAGCGGGAGCGGGAAGAGATGGACCAAGAGAAACGCCAGAGGGAAAAGGAGCGGATCCCGAAAGAGAGAGCGGCCGGTACTACTGCATTCAAACGGAAGCCGGCGAGTCAAGACACAGAAGATACCCTCGAGGACGCGTCGTCAAAGGCAACCCTCCCGAAGCGCCGAAAACTCGACGACGGTTCTCCCATGGCTTCATCGTCTTCGAAAGCCCGGGACGCGGGGCTACCTGGGCCCAAGAAGTCGGCCCACGATCCCTCACCCGTCCCTCGCCTTAAAATGAAGAAAGACCCATCGCCGCAAGTTTCCACTCCAAGCCAGGAGCGACGGGCTACTACATCAGCAGGTGGGTCAACGCACAAATTCGAGCGACCCTCCAAGGCGGGCAGCGCCAAACTACGACGACGATCTCCAATCTATACCTCCTCCGAAGACGAAGGCGAGATCCCTCAACCCCGAAAACGCAACGCATCCCCACCCCCCGTCTCGGATCGCTCCAACTCGTCGGACCAACCCGCGACTGAAAGAGCACCGCGTCATCACCGTACGACACGCACGGCATACCCACCTGCGACGGACCACGCTGCCCTTCGCGCGCTGTATCAATCGCAGTATTCGAATTATCTGGGCGCATTTAGCAAAATCGTTGCACAGAAGCGCAAGATCGAGGCAATGTTAAAGGGGGATTCGGAGGCCGAGCTGGACGTGATGGATCCGGACGATTTGGTCAAGTTGAGCGTGGAACACCAGTCGCTCAAGACGGAACTAGAGAACATTCACGATCTCTATACCAAGGGGACGACGGCTGCTGTCGGTGGTGGTGGGGCTGTGTCGGACTGACGTTGATTTTACCTAGAGACGATGATATCACGCGTTTTCTTTCTCTCTGTTTGACTCATGACGATTTTTTTCTAATACCTCATCGCTTTTACTCATCACATCATACGCACACACAAGAAACAATGTATCAATTCTATTGATGGAAACAAGCGCGTATTTTACGAATCGACGATCACTGAGCCGCGGGCCCAGGCTGGGAGAGATGGAGATTGATGGCCCCGTTTCAAGAGACGCGTTCATGCTATGTGAATCACTCATTCTTTTGTTTTCCCATGGCGCCAACTGCGTCGCTGTGCCCTCCTGGCAGACAACCAAGGTCGGCTTCGTCTCTTTATCCACTTCCATGGCCGTTTTACGCCACTTCACCCTGCGAGATAGTCCCGCGTACTTGTCTCTCTTTGGCTGAAAGCACCACACCGTCAGTAGAACCAGCTGCGACCAAAGTTTTTGTGCCAAACGTTGAAGATATCCTCTATAGCTGTCTTCTTCGATGGCAAAGAGAATTAACGAGGAATGCCACTGACCACATGAAATCCTCTACCATCGATTTCGATCCGTTCTGCTTCCTTTTGGTCAGACGCGGGTTGGGTTTCCCTCCGACTCGACTCTTGTGTTCTAGCGTCATGGTAGCAGATAGTGCTGAAAGAAATTGTCCGAACTAGTACATGATATTTTCTATAAATTAACAACACTGGCATTGCCGATAGTCTCTTCCCTACGCGTGAGTAGATACATCAATGCAAAAGCTCTGTATACCGATGGCCGGTAATTGATGTTGCAATGTCCCCTCCCGCAATCAATTGTACAAATACCGTGAGCGAGGACGTGAGAATCAACCAATTATTCATGACTGGGTTACTGGTAAGTTTCCGTGTCACAGAGTTCACGAGACGATGTGTATCGAGGCTAGAAAGAACTGGAGATGCCGGCATCATTGAGGTCCAATAAACACGACGAAGCGCTTGCAGCCTATTCTACTGTCTTATCCCTGGCCAGGAAGTGGGAAGGGCAGTGGACACGCAAAATCCTGTTCTCGGTGTCGCACTCTCACACGACGGAACGTGAGTGGTGTGGAATGAGGGTGTCACTGAGCGTAGTACGTCGTGAAAGGTCCGTAGTCATCGATCTACATCTACTGTATGTCGATCGCACAGACACCGTCTATCAAATCATTCAAAGAAGTCTCCTCGGGGACCCGAACCATGATCAAACTATCCGTCGCAACCCGTCTATACTGCACGCGTGACAATGGTGTGAGTAACAGCGCACCAAATGGCTGCATCAGACGAGCAACGAGGCGCAGTGCCCGCGTGGTATCATCGATCCCAGCAGCCCGGCGCGAGAAATCCTGGTCGAGGAGGGGACTGATCCAGGGATGGATGAGAACACAATCTTCCATCCCAGAGAGGTCGTCCGTGGTCTTAATCTCGACGTCCCCGAACGTGGCGGTTGTCGCACGATAAACATGAGGGTCTGGATCAGCGAGTGATTCCGAGGTACGGACAAGTTCGGTAACGGGAAAAACAATGCCGGCAAGTCGCAGTCGACTGGCAGCAACGAATGGGGAGGGAAGTTTGTTCAGCTGGCCATGCAGGGTCACGGCCAGGGAGAGGTCGGGCAAGGATGAATGTAATGCCCTGACCAAGCTGTCCATCTCAGTCGTCTCGATGGGCTGTGGGATATGTGGCGGCACGAGTTGGTCATAGACAGTAAGGTCAATTGGCAGGCAGCTATTGTAGCTACCCGCGCGCCCGGTCCAAGCGAGAATCATGACGTCGCCCGAGCCTGTCAGAACATGTTCCAGGAGTCGTCCAACTGAGCGATTCCCCTCGCCGTATATGACTGGAATGGCAACATTAAAGATGCCAAGGAGCGAGTAGGCAATGTCCTCCACGAGAGTTGTTCGACGCTTAGAAGCCAAAAAAAGCTTCTCGCGAACCCTCTCCAGGCCTGGTCGAAGTACGGCCAACTCTTGTGCAGAAACCCCCGAAGCCTGTTCCATCTCCGAAATGATGGCAGGCGACTCCTTGTGATTGAACACATCCAAGCCAAGGTACGGCTCCCAATCCTCAGTATAAAACTGTACGATCACAGCGGCAACATATTCCTGGTACGTCCATGCACGAGTGTTCCAGATACTTCTCCAGAGGTCACCGGGTTGCCGAGACTGTGACCAGACACCACGGAGGTAGACGATCGTGAGGGACGAGCCACGATACCATGTAAACATGGCAACCAATGACTCTTGTAACACGACGTTGTCCTTTTTATCAATGCAGCAGGTGTCGGACCACACCCATTGGAATCCAAGAGAACGAACAAGCTTGCATAATGTCTGGAGCTTGATGTTTGGGGAGGATGACTCTAGGTCGTAGATCGAGATATTCTGGACGCTCTGAAAAAGAGGTTCACCATCCTCCCACCTGTGGGAGAACATCACGTATCGGTAGAACTTCTTCACTTCTATCTGGATACGTGCACGGTCGAGGTGTGAAGTCATTGAAGATCGCAGCTCGTCGTAGATCGGGAGCTCCTCGAAAGCTGCTGCTTGTTGTGTTTTGCCATAGAGACGGCCGGTAATGGTGTCGACGAGCACACGCGGCATGTGGCACACAGTCTGCTGGACCTGATTTCGAATCGTCGCAGTTGCGTCGACATACTGATGACGAAGCTCTGTGCACAACCAATCAAATCTCTATTGTCTGCGATGTTGACAGAGTAGCTTACCGCGAATTGGTGGATCTGCAGATTGTTCGAGCTTTGAGAACATCATCCTGAATGCCTCAAACGCTTCACTATAACGCCCCATGCCATGTAATGCAGCATGCTTCCCCTCATACCCTCTATGCGATGATGGGTCGAGCTCGATGACCTGCATAGCATGAATAGCCGAGGTCCATTTGATCTGACATGAAATACAATCCATACCTCATTGCTGCGCTTAAGGAGGATATCATTAAGATTGATCGGGTCGAGTGACAGTGCATTCGAGTAGCATCCGATAGCCTCGTCATGCTTCTTAGAGTCCCTCGCAATGTCGCCCAGCTTTTCCATCTTCACGACACAACGTGTTCGAAAATCTGAGGGAAATCCCTGAATTAGCCCCGGCTATGTCGCGGTTTGTTCCCCTTACCGAGTTCCCACTGCGCTCGCCCATCGTGGGTGCTCGTGACCTCCCTCTGCAGTTGTCGAAAACACTCGATCGCCTGCGTGATGCGACCACCCCCTTCTAAAATGTCACAAATCACGCGGTAAACGAGGAACCTCGGAAGCTTGAACTAAACCGAAAGAATGTCACTATCCATATTCGAACCGTCACGAAGAGCATACCTTGGTTGCGGCACTCAATGCTTCGTGCGCTGAACCACGAATCAACATCCTGCTCGCCCACTTGATCAGTAGAGTGTTCGGGTCGGAGGGGTCGAGTAACAATGCAGTAGAGTAGGCCGCAATCGCTTCGTCATGTTTGGTGATGTTTGATACCTCGTCTCCAATACTTTCCAGTGTCGTGACGCACCGGTGCGTAAACTCTGATGACAGGGATTAGATACTCTATACTAATTCGCGGCGCCGAAACTCACCGGTAAGCCAGTCAAAGATGAACTCGTCGCCTCTGATAGCCTCGTTTACGGCATTCGCCATCTCCAGAAGAGACTGTGCAGCATCATATATGCGACCTTGAGTAAACAGTGATTCACATTGATACTTCAGCTCGTGTGCACGGTTGATTCGGATGAGACTATTAGCTTTGCATCGGGACTCAGCAAGTTGGATGCGGAGTTCTTGGTTGGTTTGTTCGAGATGGGCGATTTTGTTGTCTAACAGAACTGGATATCAGTGAAGCACGAGTCAGGTTGGCAATGGACACACTTGAGTATTCGTCCCGTGCGCGAAGAATGGCACGAAGGGAGTCGATGGCTTCGTTGAGGCTATCCTCCTTCTGATTGGCTGTATTTTGGGAATCCGAGAGCTGGTGGCGAGGCTGTTGAGCGATTTCCTCGAGATTTACTATTTGTTCGGTTGATGGATATGGATGACACAAAATCGGTGAGGGAAGTACGAGTCAGAGTGACAATGAACGCACTTGAGCTTGTTTCCTGGGAATAAAGGTCTGCACGTAGTGACCTGGTGATCTCATTCAAGCTATCCTTTTGTTGACCGGCTGCGCGCTCAAATCTTGCGAGCTCGGTGCGGAGTTCCTGGACAACTCTTTCGAGAGGCACGATGTTGCTATCTATTGGACGTAAATCCCAACGAAAAGTGAATCAGGGTAGAGATGGACGC
>JBBPSD010000220.1:0-37730 GCA_038093415.1 Xerocomellus chrysenteron | reverse complement strand
GATGAACACGTCAGCACCAGCCTCGATCGACGCGGTCGCCTCGTCCAGTAGCAGGATCCTGGGGTTGCGGAGGATGGCGGCTGCAAGACATAGGAGCTGGCGCTGGCCGACAGAGTAGTTTGATCCGTTATCTTCGACAACGGTGTCGAGCTTGGACTCTTGGGAAGTAATAAACTTCTTCAGGCCGACGAGATCGAGGGCGTGCCAGAGCGCGTCGTCTTCATGCTTGCCGTCGAAATCGAGAGAGGAGCGGATCGTACCCGAGAAGACGAAGGGATCTATAGGAGCCAGATTCAGTGCGTGCATGCGCGTGGAGCGAGGATCCACTGCTTACCCTGGGGTATCACCTGAATACCACGGCGCAAAGTTGTTAAACCAAGAGATTTGATGTCTGGCGAAGAAAATATATCAGAAATCAGACATCAGAAACTGGTAGTACAAATCGATAGATCATCCTTACCTCTGCCATCGATCTCGACCGTGCCGTTGCTGGACTCAATCAAGCGGAGTAGCAAAGAAAGAAGTGTGGACTTTCCAGAACCAGTGCGCCCGACGATAAAGACCGTCTCTCCTGCGTTGAAAGTGAGGCTAACATTGCGCAGGACGAGCTTGTCAGGGCGAGAGTGGTATGCAGCATCAATGTCACGCAGAACAATTTCGCCACGCGAAGGCCAGATCCCCTCAGGAGGGTCGGACTCAAGATGTGCGGGATCTTCCTTCGGGAGCGAGGCGGTGTAGTTCATCAGACGTTCAACAGAGTTCATCTAGAGATGCCTAAATGAGGTCAAAGTCTAAAGAGTCATCACTTAAACGGACCTCTGCTTCGACGTTGGCAGCACTCTTAAGGAGCAGGTTCATGATGTAGGTGAGGGTCGATGCATAGGTCAACGCGAGAACGAATTGGGTGTTATTGCCGACCACTTTGGTGTGTGCAAGCATGGCAAGGGTAAAGACGATCGACGAAGACATGATTTCCATGCGAAGGGTGACCCAGATTTCTGAACAGACTTTCAGACATTCGAATAACGCTGGAAGAATTGACATACCGGCATGCATCCTCAAGAACGTAGGTTTGTTGCTTGCGTCTAGGAGCCCTCCAACTGTATTTTCGAAGTCAGTCTCGCGTCCGTAAGCCATGATCGTCGGTATTCCATCGAGGGTTTCGTTGATGCGAGACTGAAGTGGACCTCGTCCAGTCGATTCAAGACGCTTGAGCTCACGGAGAGATTTGCGGTAGAATTTGAGTACAAACCAATAGATGATGATCATCGGGAATACAAAGGCTACCCAGCTCATGAGCGGAGATCGAGAAAGTAGATGGCGTACTTGGACTTACCCAGCATGATCGGAGTGCTGTAACCCAAGATAACGACCGTAGAAATCAAGCTCCCGACACCTGCAACCAACTGGAAGAGCTGAGGCATGAGACGTTGATCAATTGCCTCGATGTCTTTGGAAAAACGGTTCATGATGCGGCCAATCGGTTGACTCTCGAACCACCACATGGGAGCATGGATGACACCTCGAAGGGCTCTGGAGTGGAACGTACGGCTGGCGCGGATGGTGCTCATGAGAATGGTTCTGTTGAGTATGACTGTACACGTGAGCCTTGAAAATATAGAGAAAATATGCAGTAAACTCACCAATGGCAAAAATAGAGGCGAAACCGATGCCATTGTATATGCCGATCCAAGCTTGAGCTTTCACGCCCCAAGTGTCTTCCGTCCACCAAGTGAGCCATTGGTTTAGAATGACGACACTGCCTTGCAGGAGTATGATTTGAAGTAGAAGCATGATGATCATCCCAATACCGCCAGTAGCCTTCAGGTACGCCCACCATGTTGCCGCACCAACGGTACCCGTGTTACGCTCCTCTTCGGCAATAATCTGGTCAGCGGTTTCTTCCTGCTCAACCGTGGCCTTCGGAGGACCGGAAATACTCTTGCGCTTTCCATCCTTCTTCGTATCATTATCGGGCTTATCCGAAGTGGTTTGAACTTCGCTAAGCAGACGAGTGAGCTCGCCATTGCTAGCGACAAGGTTGCCGAAGGAGCCCTGCTCGACAATGGTACCATCGGAGACAACGATGATATGGTCGACCTGGTTGAGGTACTGGAGTTGGTGAGTAACGAGAATGCGTGTTTTACCCTGCAATGCATGTCTGATACAGTTGTTGAAGACAGTGCGGCCAACACGAGGGTCCAAAGCAGAAAGAATATCATCGAAAAGGTAGATGTCAGCACCGGAATAGACTGCACGGGAAAGAGCGAGACGGGCTCTCTGTCCACCACTGAGGTTGCTTCCCTTCTCGCTCATTTGGGTGGCCATACCGTGGGGGAAAGTTTCGAGGTCTGAATCGAAGCATGTAGTCTGGATGGCCTTCTGGAGCTGGCGCGTGTTGAGGGGACGACCGAACAAGATATTATCCTGAATAGTGGAGGTCTGAACCCAGGGTTGCTGGGCACAGTATGCAATTGACCCATTACAGAAAACCTCGCCAGAGACGCGCACCATCTCTCCGATGATAGCAGATAAGAGGGAACTTTTTCCAGATCCTACATTTCCGACGATAGCTGTAAGGGAACCCTGGCAAATCGATATGTTCACATCATGCAGGAATGGGACGGGGCCGGAAACTTCATCTTCGTCGATCTTGTTGATACCAGATGACTGGACATCGTTGCTGTCGAGAGCGGTCCAGGAGAAAGCACCATGGACGATGGCGATACCAGGACCGATGTTCACAACGGAGTGCGAAGTATCGGTGGTCGAAGACTTCTCGTCAGCAAGCAAGAAGGAATAAATACGACCCCATGATGTGGCTGCAATGACAACGGCACTATCGTTGGCGTGGGTGTGAGCTCAGCTCGCTGAATAACCAACCGATGACATACCTGAGGAGCTGTGGAAGCGATATGAGAGGGTCCACCAGCATACCGAAGAAAGAAAGGGCGGGGAAGACTCTTGAAGCAGAAACCTTACCCATGTTCTCGTGGCCGAACAGGGAGAAAGCAGCCAGTGGCATGAGAGTGTTAGTGACCTGGACGAAATGATTTCAATATCTCGATTAGACCACTGAGTGCGTAGGCCCACCTGCCCGACGATGACAAAGGCTGCAACCCCCGTATTGAATTTACGCAACCAGCGGAGCTGCTCTGTGCGAATGCCTTCCAGCTTCGCCAAGAAGTGCTTCTCACGACCATTGATCTTCACCACGCGAATACCTGGATGACAAGATTGTCAGTGAAGCAGTGGTCAATGTTCAAAAGTAGCTTTACCGTCCAAAACTTCACGGATAGTCTTGAGGCGACGATCACCAAGTCTCATGAACCAAGGAGCGGCCTTGCGCATGAACACGGGGACGACCATAATGAGGAGAAAGAGGGAGAATAGGAGGACGCCAATGCTGGCCCATGCAGAGACACCAAGTAGGCGAGATAGAAAGACAGTGACGGTAATCAACTGGAGGGGAATACTCCAGACCTGGTGGATGACTTCCCATGCCTTGGAGACAGATTCGCAGTCGACATTGACAAGATTCATGATATACCCCTTGCCATATGTTTGTCTTTCTCCGCGGAGAGGCGGAGAGACTTTTTGTAAACGGCTGAAATGAGAGTTGTCTTAACGTCCAAGGCCATGCGTTTTGCAAGTTGGTCCGAGGAGCGTCCGCAGAACGAGAAGATTAGCTTGAGTGCCATCAAGATACCAGCCAGAACGTATGTATTGTAAACAATAAGAGGGAAACCACCCGTCTGCAATTTGATATATGAGTTGTATTCCACAAGTGCTGTGGCATTGCCAGTGGGTGGGGGAGGAGCATTTGTCGCGACAATGATTTGCTGCAGCATTAGTGGGGCAAGGATGGCTGAAGATATGGAGAAGAACCAAAAGACTCCGGAAATAAACCTATCATTTCCGTCAGGAAAAGTGACTTGGCCCGCACAAGGGAAGAGATAATACTTGCCACAATTTACGGGCGGCGGCAAAGATCGCACCGAACAATTTAGGGCTCTTACGTTTCCTGTCGAAAAACCATGCACGCAATTGAGTCCAGAATGGCTCCACCCAACGCTCCACCAAGATCGCCTCGTCGTTCCGTCTTAGAGGTAGCAGATCCTACAGGGAGAAGAAAACATGAATTATATCACAATGTGATGTACAACTCAGTCAGAAACGGATATAACTACCGATTCCAACAACGGTCTCTTCGATCCCAAACGGAGTAACGGCGTCATCCATGATAGAAACAGAAACGAATAGGGGGTGAGGTGTAGTGTTGGGTGGGTGGGGACATTGTTGACGGCGTCAGGGATGTGGGTTTCGACGGGAGGCTGAATGACGATGACAGGACGTGGGTTGAACGGGCGAGGGGGGTAGTCTGGGTAGTCTGGAACTTTCTTGAGGACGGGGCCATCAAGGCCTTCTTCGTTAACCACGGTATCCTGGCTGACGAGGCTAGCAGAACTCATGTCGAACCCCCCCGTCGATTCGTCGTCATCGTCGTCGTCGTCGCCAAGAACCCCCGCTTGAGCGGTAACATCTTCGTCAAAGAGATGTTGCCGCTCCAGGTACTCATAATCGGACTGCCAGTTCGGCCAGAAGTGGCGGCGATCCATGGTGATCGAGGTGAGGGAATAAATAAGAGGCGCCCATCTGGAGACCACAGGTTCGTGACCTCGTTCTTCTCGGCACGCCCATCCTTCGCACAGATGGTTTGATGTACAGTGTACAACATTGACAACGGGAGCTGATTTGAAACTCCGACGCAGCAATGTACAGGGCTGCATTTTCCCATGACCCGGCCAAGCCATTGTTCCGGACCGACCTACCTCCGTTGCGTCAACCATGGTGCCGGCCGCAAGTGTTGATCCGGGGTTATTTTTTCACCCTTGCGCCCTCTCCGTGCCATGGGACACTTGTGGACCCTGCAGGAACAACCCTATCACGGTGTGCGAAAGTTGGTGCTCTGTGGTTGGCTCTTCACAACATACTATCCTCGCATTTTGTCGTCGACGCGGGCACTTCAGAAGAGCCTATCATGACGATCCACTTCGCAGAGGATTCGTTGGGAATTCTATTTACCGGGTTCACCCCGCATACAAGGTGTAAGCATCATCTCCAGTCGTTCCGGGTCCCTCCTAACTCGTCTGTACGGTGTCCCGGCGTAACAAATGTTGATTGTCCGTCCATCGGACGCACTCACCCCCACCATATTCTAAAAATGAATAAACAAGCGCTACGCTGGCATCTAATGTGTCGTTCGGTTGTGATGACTAGGTGACGATCATCTCGCACGGGTGTAATAAGCGCATACGACGCGAGATTTGCACTTTCTGACCTGGATGCGATCGCTAGTGGTTCACTCTCCCGACAAACTGCGTGTGGGCGTTGTTCCAGTTCAGAGTTGGTAAAGGTCCGTGTCCTCGCCTGCCCCAGTCCACGCGCTCACGCTTACGTTCCTAACGCTGTAAGTCACCACCGTCCCCCTCGCTAGTCGGCTCCCACTCTCGCCGTGGAATCCCTCCCGTGATAGATTGAGTCGACGAGAGAGCTTGGAGCGCGTCAACGATGGTACCCACGACATCTTTTGTCCGAGTTCCGGGCGGCGACGCAGGCGTCGTGATGGCGAGACGGACAGGGCGAACAAGTCCGAGTCGGCTTGTCGGTCATGCAAGGTGTCGTCTTGTGTCCATCTACACACTTGCCTGTGTTGATTCATCCATGTTTTTGATGTCTATGATCTTGCTGTATATCTTGCTCTCCTGCACGTCCTCATTGGTGTAAAACGCTGTGGACAATAATCCCCGAGTGTACATATATGTTCGACACGACTTGTCTAATTCCATGCAGCGTTCGCCAAGACTCGTCATACCCATGATCGCAAGCAAAGTGGATAACTTGAGAAACGGCATTCCTTTGGTGCGAGCGGTCGAACCGAGTACCCGGGATACGATCGTGAACCACGCTGGAGAACGCTGAGCGTCGACCTGAACGAATGTGTCCCGACACGAAGGTGTTCTCAGATCAACTTGGCCACGGATGGAAGCAATCCCCGTGTCCTCGACCGTTTTTTAACCACTCAAGCTAGTGCAGTGCGTCAGGTGGATTCGCCTAAATCCGACACGAATGGTGAGCGTTGGTGAAGTGTGCTCGGGCGGTCGACCATGGCATCGTTACTGCAGAGGCGCGCGCATGAAGTGCTCCCACCTAGCACATCGTGGCTTTACCGACGACGATCATCACAGAGTCGGTGGGGGTGAATCATTACTTGTGGGAGGGTTAACGGTGGGGGCTTGTAAACCGATAGGGGCAATGGGAGTATAGGGGTTATTTGAGCTGTGCACTGCACAGCCACACATTTGTCACATCATTCCGCGCGGAAAAAGTTTTGGATCTGCACTGTCCGAGTCTCTCCGAGTGTCCCGATGACATATCTGAGGTCGCTCCAGAGGTAAGTAAGATAAAAATAAAAATTCAATTGACGAAGCGAAATCAATTCACAGGTATGACGGTCCGAGTCTAGACGTAGTCCGGGCCGCGGATTTGAATTGTCCTTTGGAAGAGCCCCTCGAGGACAGACGAGATGACGAAGAGCGAAGTTGATGACGTTCCGGCACGGGTGAATTGAATGAATCCGCGATCATATTCCGTGAGTCATTCAAATGGTCCAGGCTCCCGATTCAATGGTTCTCACTATATTCATGACGCTATAGAATGATCGGGATCCCTCGAGCCAGAGTTCGACGAACTCTGACTCAATTTGGTTGAATACAGGAATTTTGGGGTTTGGAGCTCCAAAGCGCTGCATGCTTCAAATCCCATTCACTCAGCTGTGGCTAATAGATTTGCTTATGGATATAAGTACGGGGAGGTTATCGAGCCAATGGACACCACGGCGAACTTTCCCCCCAGCGCACCGCACACATTCCCGCAGCGACTCTGCTCTACCCACTTCGCCCACTCCTATCCCATTCCGCTAGCCATGATTCCCTCTACCCTTTGCGCCCTCGTGGCCATTTTGTCGTCGCTCGCCGCCGCCAACGGCGCTGTCATCCAACGGGATGGCACTTTTGTGAGTCATTCTGAGTAACCTGCGCTGTCGAAGACCTTCTGCTGATTTTGGCCCGAACGCAGACGTATTTGACGCCCCAACCTACGGCAGGGGGGGCTGCTCCTACCGCTACGACCAGCACGGCCGTCACTCAGTCGACGACTGCAACGACTGCAACCACGGCGACTACGGCGACTACTGCTACTACTGCTACTACTGCTACCACTGCTACCACACCTTCCATTGCTACCACGGCGACCACTGCTACTACGGCGACTACGGCGACCACTGCGACGGGAAGTATGACGTCGACGCGGCCAACTACCCCTACCAGCACGACCGCCACTCAGCCCACTGCGACGGCCACCCCGACGGCCACGGCCACATCAACGCCAGCTCCTGGCGGCGCTGCAAACTGCAACGGCGTTCAGCAATGGCAAGCTTCTTTCGCGGTATGTGGTCTAGTAACGTAATGTCCGATCTAGATTTGGCGCTCATTCTCTTTACAGTATACCGCAGGTAATCAGGTGATTTTTAATGGTCAACTGTTCACGGCCAGGCAATGGACCTATAACAACGCGCCACCCTCACACCTTGACCAATGGTCTGCTGGTGGTACTTGCGCCCAGCCGATCAACAACCAGGCCAACTGCAAGGGTGTCGCTGCATGGCAGAGCACCGTCGCATATACCGCTGGGAACCGGGTCACCTTCAATGGCCATCTCTGGACTGCTGTGCAGTGGGCGCAGTCGAACCCTCCCGGAGATACTTCTGGCTCTTGGATGGATCTTGGCGCCTGTGCCTAAAGCCAGACATTTTCCTCATCTCACAACATATCTTATGTACTTTATAACTGTACTTTTCTAGACTACCAGCTGTATAACCGATGACTTTTAATTGTTCTATTTAATTTCAAAGATCTCAGTGGGATGGTCTGAATCGATTGTTGCGTTCGGCTCACCCCGGCGACGAGTTGGCTCGACAAATTTTATTGTTGGTGATCCTTTGATGTTTCCATAAGCATCCGTTCTTCTGTCTGCCTTCGGAAACAAAGGGTCGCCGTGGAGGGGTAGGAGCGCTGTGGAGGTGGACAAATGGCACGGGGTGCGCGGGGGCTCGTGTACATGCTCAGCCGTTTTCGCTTGGCTGTCCGGCGCTGGCAGTGTCTACCAAATACAAGCGATACAAGCCGCTACTTAACCAGCGCAGTTCTGGTCCAACCGGCTTGACGGGTATCTTCGGTGGAACGGGAGAACATTGCAACGAGTATTTATTCGTTCGAGGGTTACTATTCCAACGAGTGCCATATCATCGCACCCCCCAACTTGAAGTTGACGCCGCTGCCTCCCCCTGCACATTATCTCCGGCTGCCGTTGGCTGGCACACGCCATCAGGCACTCCACATAGTCACTCAGCCCCGTCAGTGTGAGTCTTGCTTGCCAACATGCTTCCGATCGATGTTCATCTCAGCGAGCAGCGTCACTGCCAACAGCGCCCGTCGTATCCCGAACTCGCCCCGATGACCTCACAGACCATCCAAGGATGGCACCCAAACCCACAGCTGATGCAGCCCCCGCAGCAGGCGCCGCCACCTCAGGGATGGACAGGCAGCTGGCCGCCAGGTGGTAATGTCGCCTTTCCGCCAGGCTATCCCGGCCCACCCCCGATGCCTGGCGGGGCGGTGGCAAACCAAAGCTGGAATGCCGGATATTGGCAGTACAACCCTGCAAACATGCAGAACCCCCAACAGCCGTGGGCACCCGGCGTGGGATGGTTTCCACCCAATTTCAACCCCTACAAGCGCGTACCGAAACCGCCCTCGCCGAGCTATTGGAACACGAAGTTGACGGACAATGGATTGGGTCTCGAAGGGATGGTCAAGAGGTGCGTCTGGCTCAGTAAATCAGCGCCTAGGCCAATGGTAGATTACACGCTGATGAGAGTCTCATTGTCTTGCTTTCTTTCTTGTTTGCAGGAAGGAGCCGTCAGAGTCTAATGGCGAAGGGCCGCATACGCCTTGGATATGGAATCCACCGAGTTTGCTCGAGACTGGGGATCGTGCGACCCCCACACGAGATTTCAACCGCAGGGCCGGGTCGGTCGATAGCGGCCTTCACACTGTATCCACACCCACACGAGATCATGGTCAGAGCAGTAGAGGGTCATTACAGGAGAATTCAGGCGCTCAAGCACACAGCCAGACCCCTGAAAGGAGGTCTTCTTCGCACGCCAACTACTTTTACACCTTTCAAGATAGTTCTACCACTCCCACTGGACCAGCAAGACACAGTTCTGATCCCTCCGATAACAGACCCAGCCAGAGTGGAGGTGGCTTCGCTGGTCCATCCACTTCAAATCAACGTTCCGTTGGCCAAACCGACTCTTGGCCCAATAGGGCCCGCTCGCAGCCTCCCGCTGCGAGGGAAGTACCACCATATCCAGCACCTACGCCGACAATCCCCAATAGCCGCTCTGCTTCGGCACAACCAAACGTGTTCATGCAAGAACCCGAGACATTCACATCCAGGGGAGAACTCCAGCCAACCTTCTCATCAAGTATTATTCGCACGCCGACGCATTACCAACTCACTCGTCGTAGTACAGACGAGCTGCCTTCCAGTCATCACTCTCGTTCGCCGTCCTCTGCAGGTCACTCCTCGACGCCTTCACGCGGACCACCTGTTCCCGACCCCCTGACAAGACAGTCCTCGTTACCCAACGCATCTTCTTCCTCGCGAGACATTTACGGCAACTTCTCAGAGGACTTGTCCAACTCCCTCATCACGAGCACCTCCTCTCGGACGCGGTCCTCGGGTAGCGCCGGCCCACTCTTGCGTACCCGCACCGAACCCGTCATCGCCAACCTCACCACGATACACGAGTCCTCGTCCGCCCTCTCGAGCGGCGAAATCTTTTTGGCACCGTTGCGCGATTCACCCAGTTCGAGCGCAGACTCGTCTCCGGATCCTTCCCCACGTCGGAGGGACAGACGTACGTCTCCCTACGGTAGCGGCCCTCATTCGCCCGAGCCGTCCCCCGGGTTGTACCGCGATCGCCGCCCATCGCCGTATGCAAACCGACATGCCAATCCCCAACCCCGTTCCCACTCGCCCTCGCCCTCGCCCCACGCGCACGCGCGCGATCCGTATGTTTCCCAGGGGAACACCGGCGCCGGCAGCGCACAGCGACGCGACAACAACCCACTCCCGCCACCTCCCGTCGAGCGCGCAAGCCTAGAGGCGTCGCGACCGCCCGTGCAGGAACCCTCGCCGCCACGCTACGCGCGCAAGGTGCGCATGGGGTTCTGGAACAGGCGGGGCGACCACCTCACGCCCAACTCGTTTGTCGTGTATGCCCCACACCACCGTGCATATCCGGATGAGCTTCGGGACTATCCGGATGAGCGGGAGGGGTATGGGGACCAGTTTGGGTCGTTTGTGCCGTGGCGGGAGGAACGGCCAGAGTTGCCTGCGTCGTTGCCGTATCATGGGAGGGCGCCTACGCAGCCTTATGATAGTGTGAGTTTTTCATATCCTGAGTGGCCTGTTTCTTTCGTTGGTCTATATGCTCATCGGTGCTCATCTAGTTTGTGGTGTATTCGTATCTCCAGTGACTCGAACACGACACATAACCAATATCCATTACTCCATGTATTTATTGAAATGCTATCTATGCAATATTGAGGATGCCGAATGTCGCGAAAAAAGGGTTGGGAAAAAGAACAATTTGCATAAGTAATCCATAAAATAAGTAACGGATGAGCTAGTACTACAATCAAATGGTCGTACAACAAAAAAGTAGGAAAATCATGAAGCACAATGAGAGATGAATCGATGACACCTGACAAATACATGTGACCCCGTACCGCACACAAGCGAAAAATCAAATCAAATCCCGATACCACCATGTTGGACACGCATGTGGTCGTAGATGCCTTGGCCTCTCGGAAACGTCGCCAAACACTCCCAACAAATATGCGTCTGGCAGCGCGTGCACGTCATGTGGTTGCATCCCTCGCTGCGCTCGATGGGTGCCTTGCAACCTGGACAACTCTTGACGTCGTTGTTCGACGTCCACTCTTTGAAGAGTTTGTCTTCCGCGACGTCGCGCTCTTCGCACGTCATGCCGTCGTGGTACTTTATACGGCACGTTGGACAGATGCGGACGAGGCACGAGGGGCACTGCAAGACTGCGTTTGGCGGTGCAGAGCGATACACTTGCGTGCAGTCTGGCGTAGGACAGTGATGGAATTCGTCTGGTCGACTGTGAGCGTACACCCAGAAAGCGGCCTCGATGACTGCGGTGAAATCCGCCGCGGGCAGGAGTGTCCGCGACAGGCCAAGAGGGATGTATTGAGTGCAGGCGGCATCATTCCCGAGGCACCTCAGTGGGAACATCTTGTTCTCTACCGCCGAAGTGAGGTAGCTGGCGAGACATGTACGACACCACTTGTGACCGCATGCGAGTGACACGGGTACAATCGCTTCACCAAAGCAGACGGGACAAATTGCGTCCGATGGACTAGCCTCATCGCCTTGTCGGCTTTGTGCGTCCTGGACGGCCTTGCACGCTGTCCGAAACGACGAATCGTTTCCTCGAACAACGAGGATGCGCTCTCCAATGTTCAAGAAGCAGTTTTCGGGGCCGAGGAGCCCCCGCAGGGTAGGGAGCTCAGCGCTGCAGAAGGTGGGCAGGAGCTTTCCGGTTAGCGGGATCTTCCAAAGTTGCTGCGCCTTGAGTTCCATAAGCTTGCGAACGATATCTTGACGGGCACGGTGCCTCATCACGATGGGACCCCACAATGAGATTACTCGTCTGTGATTTTGTACCTCTATCTGGACCCCGGGGTACTGGGCCTGCACCTGAGCGATGTAGGCATGACCAGCATTGGCGATGAGGAAGTCATCCCATAGAGGCTTCTTCTCGAGAGTGACAGTTTCGCCGTGTAACAACTGCTCGAACTCGTATTTGAGGCTACTTAGCAGTTCGGGCTGTTCGCTGGACAACCTGATGTATGCTGGTGCGTCATCGTCGGTATTCTCCTTGAATTTCTCTCTGATGGAGACGCTGGGCCCGTATCTGCGTTGCCACGACCAACGCAGCCATCCAATGTCTTCGCGCATTTTCTTGTAACTAGCCGCGCTCAACACGTGTGACACGCTGACGACATGGCGGCAGGAGAGGATTGTGTGTCCTATGGGCTTCGGGCGTCGGCGATCTAGATCGTCTTGAGCAGCACGAGCTTCGGCAGGGGACGTGAAATGAGCCCAGGCCTTGACCATCCCATCCCTGTAGGGAGGAGGGATGATATCAAAGGCAGTAACCGTCCCATATTCCTCTAATCTGGAGCGAATGGACTTGACCGCTTTGTCAAGGGACTGGTAGTTTGGACGTCCCAACATAACCGCCTTTGAGCTGGCGAACTTGCGCAGACCCAATTCGTCCACGCTTGCGGGAAGCTGCTTGAAAATGACGTTGTATGCGCCGACACAGGGTAGTCCCTCGTATAGTTCGGCGGAAACGACCAGGTATTCCATCGAGAAACCGTTTAAAGAGTCGAGGGCAGCTTTCGCCTCCTTCAACGTATCATAGCCGGCGTAGCCGACTCGAAACGGACACTCCCATACGAGCTGAACATCCGTGTCTTTGAGAACCGTGCTGCCGCGGGTCGAATTGTTGATTGCCAGTTTAGCACTGATCGTTCTTTGGGCGAATTCGATTCCGTTGAGATCCGTGGCGGCTTTGATCGCATCTGCCGCAGAGGTGAATTGAACCTTGGCGGTCACCGGTTTTCCCGACGACTCCGGAAGATGAATGTTGTCTACTTTATACGGGCCGAGCAGCTCGTTCAGTGCAACAGAAGTGACAGTGCCGCCGATATTCCCCAGATGCACCCATCGGCTCTCGAAACCGGTCACCACCTCTCGAACCTCGAAGCCTTGATCGAACCGTACTTTGATGTGATCCGAGATGGTAGTTGCGTATAACGGTTCAGGTCTCTGCGATGGCTCAACATTTCGGCTCGGTGGGTCATGCTTTTGAGGTATCGAGTCGTTTTTCTGGTCGTGCATGCGAACGGATGGTTTGACGACGCTAGCCCCGCGCGGTGGAACCAAGAGTGACTGGGATGGTTGCGTTGGTGGATTGGCAAGCTGGTAGGATTGGTCAAAATGTTGTTCGTTTCGTTTCGGGGCTTTACTTACCTGATTCGATCGTGGAGGGTGGAAGAATCTACACGGATCCCTGAAGCAGGACACACCATGCATCCAATTACGGCAGATCTCGCGGGACATTTTGTAATTCTGTGGAGCCTTATTCTGTGGAACCTTATTCGAAACATTGGAGTCGACAGACTGTCAGAGTACTTCGCGTAAGAACCACGCATCAAGGTTGAATCACGAGCTTACAGTAAACGTCGTATCACTACTAAAGAGGACGGAGGAGCCACCTGACAGATCTTCGGACAAAGAACTAGCTGTAGATGTTGGGGAACGAGGAATGGGTTGAGAATCTTTACTGGCGGGGAGTTTGACAGCAGTACAGGAGGTGGCTCCGGACGGCGGTGGGGAAATTACTCGACTTGTAGCCACGGGGCCATTGTAACGCTGGAAATGGGAGCCTTCCGCCACCTGGTTGAGACGGCGCTCTCCGTTGACAGGTTTCTACACAAAAGTTGGACGACGGACGACTTGATGGTGAGGGGGTTGGTGACGTACCTTGTGAATATGAGGATTACGATTCGGTCCACGACCATTGGGTCTCGATAAGCCGGGTGGGGGCGGTAAGCTCACATTGACCTTTTCAGGTGGATCAATCTGGGCGCTTGAGCATGTTGGAGTTCGCGAGACGACCTCTGGTGTGGGAGGTGGTTGTTCGCGACTGACAGTCGGCGTTGATGACACAATCTACGTGAAATCAGCGTTCGGTCTCGCAAGTCGTCACAATATTGATTACATTATCTTGTTGCGCTATGGTTTGATTAGATCGAGGCGGTATTGATACAGGCGGGGAGGGGTTCTTCTTTAATGCGATTGGAGCACAGATGGGTTGTGAGTTACAGGCTTTCCATAACCGAATGCACATGCACGTACTGGACACATTGGCAAGGGTATCTCTGGGGAAATGGCGGGGGCTTGCTTTTGCAGCGTCAACATAACCTGCCTCAATTGCATGTTGAGGAGGGCGGTCTCGGAACATGGTGGAGTCGCTGTGAGACAGGGGTCGGAACATGGTCTGGCGAGACTCAACAAAGTTGCTTTGTAACAAGGGTCCGGAACGGCTCACCTAGGCGTCGGGTTACAGAATCCCTGTGATGCCACTCCAGACTCGATTGGTTTCTTTTGAAATAGGGGAGGTAATGACGTGGCGGGGTAACAGTTGGGTCCTTTGTCTTGACGAACAACGTTATTCCGATCTCGTGCCTGGAGCCGATATGTGCATGAGGCGATTGCAAGCTTGACAAAGAGGTGCGTACATTTGCAGGCCTGGGCTGATTGTACCCATTCTTATATTGGCGAGAAACGGGGTTGCATGGTTGTTGCGGATTGCAGCGCTGGTCGGCGTGTCGTTGCAACTTGATGGCGGGGTCTCGCGGGGTGTCTTTTCCGCAAGAGTTGCGCTGTACCCGACTCAACTCATTTGGCGGGGATGCGTCGAGGGAGGCGAGGATGCTGAACTGGTTTTGGTTTTTCGGGCCAACGCAAGTCATCGCCAGGACCTCTGGGAAAAAAGAGAATGGTGTGCGCTGTCCTGTCAAATGGCGTATCTATAAGGGGGGCTTTGACCAACAGCCACATAAACAACCGTCAAGTCGTCGCTGCCACAATTGATTCCACACCCCAACTACGACAATCCTCCATAATCGTTATCACTACATAACAGTGCATTGACATCTACAAAATGGCGCGGTTCAAGCGTCCACGCAAAACATTTTTCACAGAGCAAAGCGGATTATCCACCAGCGAGCCAGGGTAATAAAGGGGCAGTGGGGTTCAGGGTTTGCCAAACATGGAAGGAGGATGCGGCCAGCATCAGAGCCATCCAGCGTCCTCGTTTGGCCGGCAAAGTCGCTCTGGTATTCGGGAGATATATCGAGGGCGGAGAGATCGTCGGGTGGTTCTCGCTCTCGTTGGCCGATCGATGGGTGGTTTGATGTCCATGTCCAAAACAGCACCACATGTCTGTGCAGAAACCTCTCGGTCGCACAGCGCTGCTCGCGGGGCAAAGGCTGACCGTCCCCTGGCATTGATGAGTATGAAAGCGCCCTGGACAAAGCGATCAGGCGAAGCACATTCAAAGGCTGTTTATGTTACCACAAACAGCGAAACGAGGAAACGCGTGCCATGCCAGAGAGCATAGACAATGTGGAAAACGAGGTGTAGCATGTGAGAATTGATCGCGATTCCTATGTCGCAGAGAAGTTCAAGTGCAACAGTACAAGACTGAAACACACACACCAGGGAAATGCTGAAGTAATGAGACGAGTACAGCCTTCAACCATTCCGAACTGGGAGCGCGGTTAAGGCTTTCCTTCAGCGCGAACGCCGTCCGATTTATCGAAGCGATCTCGGCGTGCGTTGTCTGGCTGAGTAAGTGAACGGTCTCCACAAGGTGAGCCATCGAAACCATCATGTCATCCTGGATAACCTGAGCACTTCGTGCCTGCACAAGGGAAGCTTCAAGCAATTTCGACGATTCGTCCATGACCCCCACGAGTTGTCCCAGAGACTGGAGAAAAACGTCACATTATGACAGATGTTGGAAGCGAACACGGTCCTGACGTTTTGCATTGCGGAGAGGCCACCCTCCAGTAACCCCAGCCGGCGCTCTAGGTGCGCCTGTAGATCGTGTCAAATTACCACGACATAGACAAGAGTGACTACACACGGCTACATCCATGTTTCGGAGACTTTCATCCTTAATCATGGCGAGTGCTGTGCTTAATTCAAATGTGATGGATGATTGGATCGCAGGCAGAAGCCCGAGGAGATGGTCGGAGTGCTAAATAAGTTGGAAATTATGAGTAGCCTGCGAAGATTTCGAAGACACACTTCGCGTTCCACTCTTTCAAGCGTGCTATGAAACTTTGAATGATCAGCCTCGTACTGCGCACAAACATCGATGATAATGAAAAACTTTTATACTTTCGTCATGATCTCTCCACGATCGGTGCGATCTCTGTCCGCGATCTTCTGGATCGCATTCTGCACCTCTATGAGAAGCTGGAAGGAGTCAATATCCAGGCTAGAAGATATAAATAAATGTATACCGATTGTGAGCTGTTGAGGATGGTCATAGTCGCTATGTCCGAGGTATCCTTCATTCCGTTCGACGCCAAGCGCAACGCCCGTAACGTGTTGCGCGTATCCTATGCGAGACCAAGCTTGCGGCGAACAGTTCGTTTTGTAAAGGTGACGCTTAATTCGCACCTCGGCCATTTTTTGCCATAGCTCTTGCGTCGTCTTGGAAGCCTTCTCTCGCTCCATTAAAAGGCGTACGAAGATCGCTTTCTCTTCAGTGATGTTTCTATAAATATCTTTCGCGGTGTCTGTCAATTGATCTCGTCAAGCGACGATAATAACGGAGTGTATGGGGATATGTATTACCGATGTCAATCCATCTTCTGAATGTAAAGCAAAGCTGGGCTGGTGGCGACCATCAGACGGGTCACATCTCGTGAATCCTCCGTTTCAACGTACGAATTTCGCGAAGGTAACCAGAATAGCTCGACCAAAACTGAGCGCTCCGAGACAGGGCACTATTCTGGGAGGTCAAAACATCTTCCGCCGACCAAGGACATTTGCCTACTCGACACATCTGGCTTGGCCCTGAGGGGTCGGTGGAGAAGCCTTGCGACCGACTCTTACATATGCAGCGCACTCCATTGGAGGCAGATAGTGTCTTGCGGTGGCCAGCTCACACATAGTCATACCAATGGCAGCTTATATGCGCGATTAGACAGCACGAAGGTGACCTGGAAATGGACAAGAGTACCTTGAATGCGCTCTGGTTCGTCCATTCGTGATTCCTCACAACGGGCTTTCACCAAGTTTATGGCATCCTGGAAGCAATCCGGCTTCTGTTGGTAACCCTGGAGGGCACCTTTGGGAGCGGTGAGATACTCGACCTGAGCGGTATTCCGAAATTCATACCTTTGTTCAACAAAAGGGCATCCATCCCTGCCTGTGAGAGTTCGGCTTTGCATCGTCGTTTTAGTGTACGAGTCGTGCGGTAATGAAATTACTGTCACCGTCAAAACTGATTGGGAGGACGTCTTCTGCTCCACTGGCAAGATCCGGCGGTGATTGATGGGTGGACCACCATGCCAAGCAGCGGCAGATGTGATTTGCAACGAACAGGATTGGCAGGATGTATCTCATCATTCCGCTGTCTGCCAAAGATCGAACGTTGTTCGTTGCGCCGGACTGCGTATGCTGATTGGTTGAATGCTGGTCAGAAGGGTAGACAGGGTCCGGGTTAGTATCCCTGTAAGAGCTGGGCAGTGCTGAATTAGAGTTCGGCGTAAGTCTACTATGGGGTGACAAAGTGGTTGATGGTGGCACGCGTCTTCTGTGTTCTCTACTAGAACAGGCTGAGTAGTTAATCCGATTCGAATGACAATACGGGGACATTCGATGAGCGCTGGGCGCTTGAGCGATGATCGGGTACGTGAATGCCCATTCATTTCCCCCGTTAACGACAGCAAAGAAAGCGGAGCGATGGTCGGGTACATAATCATTTCCTTCGTTAATGCTAGCAACGACGACGGAGCGTGATATTGGCCAGATAGCGCGTAGCAAGGAGATGATTGTCAAGCAACCTCGCTGGTCGCAACGTCGGGATGACCTACTTGATCATATCGATCAGATCTCAGAGGTCGCAATCCCCCCCAAATCAAGAACAAAGGCTTTCGGGATTTGAAACGACCTGCTAAGCTTTTACGTTCAGGTTTGTTCACGCAAATTCAGGCTATTGTCACGTACTACTGACGCCACAGACAACGATGCTTCCCCTGAAAAAATGAAGAATGCCACATCGCATAGGTGCCACGATCTCGGAATGGGGCCCATCAATAAACTCAGGACTGAGAGCATGACTCGGATTATCTCCACGTGCGCATGGCGTAAATCTCTCGGCAGCATCGTCGCGACAGCTCACGTCACATCTTAGCGGGTCCGCAGTACTTGACGGTGGGATATCTCCACAAACGACGTGCGCTCCATTTCCGCTGGTGATTGTGAGGTTTCTGATACCGGGCACAGAAAGGGAAGCAGCGGATTAAACAAATATGTGGAGCGTTTCATGTTCCGGACTCGTGGATGACTGATCTAGATTGTATCAGCAGGCCTTTGAGCTGAATGTTTTCAGATCGTACATCCAACTTAGGGCGCTCATAAGTGACGGCAAACGTGGACAACAACGATCGAAAACCTCGCCGCTCGGTACCGAAGTCGCGTCCGATGGTCCAATCATTCACAATTGTTCATACTGTACTGACAATGCACGTTCCCAATGCACGGGTTTCCGGTGGCGACCATATGCATTATGGTCGATTGTACAGTACTCTAGTACGAGGATTTTTCGTTGAACTGACTCAGCGGCGCCCGGGTGACCATGGACTACAGCGTGCGAACATCATGACAACGCTACTAGTAGCATTCCTCCAGTACGATAAGCGATGTGAGATACTTGCTGCATGAGACCTAGTAGTCTCGACCGTATCCGTTTTTCGGCGCCTTTTCTGAAGCGGCCAACCTGGTACTTTGGGCGCCGGATACTTCCTACATAGGACGTCTGGCTCGAAACTAACGACCTGGCGGTGTAGGTCCCCCCGCACACAAATTCACTGACTTTGGTCATCTCTTGAAAGACCTGGTTCGGGTCAAGAAAGATATTTTCGTTGATGAGATGCCCGTCTACTCCCGGGGTCTACTTCACTCTCGTCTTTACCACCGATATGCTGGAACCCTCAAATCACAAAGCCCTCATCACTTTGGCCGAGGAAATCCCATAGCGTTGATGTTCGTTTGTCACAGATGTGGTACTTCGTAGGCTATGTCTTTCCAACAATCCACCTTCTTTGGATCGCAAGCGATCGCACATTGCCGGGAATTTTACCCCTGTTCTCCTCCGTTGCAAGGTGGAATCTCGAATGCCCAGTTGTTTCACTCAAAGCTTGTGTTTCACGGACGACAGTTCCACCAAGCATGTCCCACGTGTTGATTACTTCCGTGCTCGAACGAGATGACGACCAGCAGCTAGGAACCGGGTCAGCTGTGGTCACGCTCCCATGCGACCAAGGGGGATCAGCACCGCCGCCGGAGTGAAACTTTCGCGGGTGTGGCTCATCTCCATTTGTGCCATGCGTTTCCGACTTCCACCGTCCACGACATGTCGCGTGGTCCATTAGCTTCGGCTGAGATTCGAAACAGGGCAGATACGGGAGTTCTGAGGGGACCCGCGAGTTCAAACCCAGTCAACGTGGCGCCAGTGTTTAGACGGATTGACTTTGGCATTTGGGAAATCGGTCGATATCTTGTTCCAGCATGCAGGTATGGACATGGAAACGCGAGTCAAATTCGTTTCCACGAAACACTGCGGAGACTCAATGGCCGGATCAATCGCCGATAGGGAATTTGCGCGTGGCACGCGATGGCCGTCATATGTGTATGGGATTAAATGTATACCCCTTGTCTAATGATACCGAATTTTGATGTAGTGGTAGTATTACGAGGTGGAATAGGGAATGCTAGAGGTAATACACTGAGAAGGGAAGAAAGGGATTGATCATTAAAAGTATAGTTGTCCATGAGGGATACGTAAATCGTTCTGGGTCGTGCAATATAGCCATGTCAGAGCGTAAGGGGTGGTCCGAAGCACGGAAAAAAAAAGAAACATCATTTAGCCTGAGCGACGGTCTTCGTTTCGGGCTTTGCGAACGCTGAGAGCGCCGGCAGCCAATTTCTGTTCCCAGAGCAAGTGGCCTTCTCCCTCGAGCCACTCGCCTGTAACAGAATCCCTCTCAAAGTCTCCATCTCGGTAGCCGTAGCGTTCTTGCAATAGACGTAGGAGGGGGTTACGCAACGCGGGATCCATGCGGACGGTCTCCCCGGGATGATAGCTGCCCACTCCGTGACGGGATAGACTCTCTTCGAAGAGGGCTTCTTCGTACGTGCAGCCGCAGTTAAGACAGCCTGGCGGGGCCATACGAGGAGGGTACGCTCGGCGTTCGCGTCGGGAATCATGCCACGAACAGAGAGCGTTCCCTGCGCGGTTCAGAGAGCAAAAGAGCCGTATACGAGCGTCAGTGCGCGCCTTCCATGACATGTGAATAGATGAGGGGGTCGGCGTATTTTGGGCGGGAAGGGTGGCGAGGGGGGAATGTCTGGAGTGGCTCATCGTGGATTCGGTGGGACTTCCGCGAGCGAGTTCGCTCTCAAGTTCTTTGATGCGGAGTCGGCTGTGGTCATTGACGAGCTCGAGCTCTCGCACCTTCTTCCTGAGGATCTTGATCTCTTCCTCCATGGAATCACGGGGGGGCGAATGATTCATGTAAGGTCGTGGACTAGGACCTTGGATGAGAGGATGCGGATATGCGAGATCTGACGGCGACGACGTCTGCCGTTGATGAATTGGCGACGCGCGATATGGATGGTATGAGTGGTGTGGCGTAGGATTCCTCAGTTGGGGTGGAAAGTCCAATTCACCGACAGCGCCAGATAGACTGGATGTGGCACTCATGCTTGAGACATAAGCGCTGGGGAGAGTATAAGGGGAATGCATGGGGCGAAATTCTGCCATTTCTTCAGGTCGGGGATTTATCTTCGCGACAATTTGTACGGGGTACCATTGCTAGGCCCATCACCTTGTTGTACACCCCATCAACCCAGCGATGACTTGCGCACAGCCTGCGCTAGCCGAGACACGAGGCGTCATAAGATCGTACACGTCACATGGCCGTTTCGGGATCAGAAACGTTACATACCGCCATGACCGCTCCCGTGAATCGCGGAAGGAGAGCGCCGCGATCCGGGCTGATCAAACGGCGTTCGTGGAGATGTGACGTTGGTGAAATTTAACACTACGCCTGTTACGTACATAATAATTATCGCCAGGACAGTCTCCGTGAGTCCGTGGCAAATGCCGCACCTATTAACCAGTATTAACCCCACCTGACCACCGAAATTGCGGCCACGTTTTATCCCCTAGCTACCATATGGGATCACGGTAGAGCCCGAACGAACCATCCTCGCAAGATCTAATCTGTCGACATCTAGAAAGGTTCAAATCTATAGATAGACAGTAGAAACAGGAACTCCGGGGTGGAAAGTGAGTGCCTCGAGGACGTCGTGTATCAGTGAAACATGCGTAACCAATCAAAACGAGGACCATTTCTCGAAGACCGCGGAGAAATGGAGACACGTATACCCTCGTATATCCCGCAAATAATTGGTATCATTGCTCTGACTTGCTATACAAATGGACGTCTCGCCAAGGCTTTCCCTTGGGGAGCGAGCTGTTCCACGGGTAGTAATCCTGCGACCAGTCGTTCGGGAAAGGACGGAGGACGAACCTTTGTCCATCTGGTATCTCAATTTCACCTGTCTTTGTGTCTATGGTGACGTATCTAGTGATTTCTACAGCAGGTCGATGGGGACATCTAGCGCCATCTTTAGCTGTTGAATCCGGAAGACAAAAGCTAACCGACATTCGGAAGATACGCGAGAATGGAAAACAATGGGTGCGAATTTCTCCACTCGAGGCCTTCTCAGGCTCGCATGAATATTGGACTGGACAATGGCCCGAAAGGTGGGTTGTGTGTGACATTTTGCGGCTTCAAAAGGGTACGTACCAATCTCGAGTAACTGACACTTGGAGTGTGGTTCCGATGAATAGTCTTGGGATTTTTGGGACATGAATGATTAATGAGGGCGACCTGTCCTTTGTCCAGTAACGGTACGTCGTTCAATGAAGGTGTTCAGTATCGTCGTAAGTAGTACTTTACTCAGTGGAGTTGATCTAGTTGTTAGCATGGACGAGAACGAGGTTCCCACGGAAGGCACGTGGGGCGAGAAATAAAAGTGGCGTCGAAATCGCCTGGAGTCTCAGCTCGTTCTGATTCTCTTCCATCACCATCTCCCCCAAGAACACGCAAAACATGGTTCACAAAGTCGCAGGTGTGCAGTGGACTCCATCCACGACGAGCGAACTGAGATCTAACACGTGAATCTCAGACATCTCTCTTGCTGCCTTTGGTCGCAAGGAAATCCAGATCGCAGAGGTAGACATAACCCCCGCCTTGCGATAACGGTCATTTACATGGTCTGTAGCGTGAAATGCCAGGACTCATGTATGCGCGAGCCAAGGTAGCCCATCGCGAGCGTTGTATGCCGTTCAACGTCGCTCATTAACATATGTAGTATGGGGCTTCCAAGCCGTTGACTGGTGCCCGCATCGCAGGTTGCCTTCACATGTATGGCCGAATCCCCCCGGAACACTCTTGATTTCTAATCTCCCGTGATTTAGGACGATCCAAACAGCTGTCTTGATCGAGACTCTCACTGCTTTGGGTGCCGAGGTTACCTGGTCGTCTTGCGTGGGTTCCCCGGGCGTATTGTCGATGTTCCCTCTTGATATTTTATGTAGAACATCTTCTCCACCCAAGATCATGCTGCTGCTGCGTGAGTATAAACTAAACCGTTCTCTCCTATAGCATTTAACCGGGTATCTGTAGCATCGCTGCCACAGGTGTTCCCGTCTTTGCCTGGAAGGGTGAGACCGAGGAGGAGTATACCTGGTGCATTGAACAGACTCTTGCTGCTTTCCCCGATGGCAAGAGCCTGAACATGATCTTGGACGATGGTGGTGATCTCACCACCCTTGTTCACGAAAAGTACCCCCAGTACTTGAAGGGTGAGCATTCTTCGCGATCAGGGGTGATCGGTAGATCTGATAAGCTATCCAGATATCCGAGGTCTCTCTGAAGAGACTACCACCGGTGTCCATCATCTCTACAAGGCTTTCCGTGAGGGAAAGCTCAAGGTCCCTGCCATCAACGTCAATGACTCCGTCACGAAGTCCAAGTTTGACAACTACTATGGATGTCGTGAATCTCTCGTCGATGGTATCAAGCGTGCCACAGACGTCATGCTTGCTGGAAAAGTGGCTGTCGTTGCCGGTTTTGGTGATGTTGGCAAGGGTGTATGTCTTCTCGGTGTAGGCTAGGTGCGATTGATTCTGATTGCCGTTGCAGTGTGCCGAATCGCTTCGCTCTTACGGTGCTCGTGTATTGATCACGGAAATCGACCCCATCAATGCTCTACAGGCTGCCATGGCTGGTTATGAAGTTACCACCATGGAGGACGCTGCTCCTCGTACCAATATTTTTGTGACTACCACCGGTAACCGTGACATCATCACCGCGAAGCACTTCTTGGCGATGCCCGAGGATGCTATCGTCTGCAAGTTCGTGGGTTTCATGCTACCGGTGTCGCAAGATGGCTAAGATCGTCATAGCATCGGCCACTTTGATGTTGAAATCGACGTTGCATGGCTCAAGGCAAATGCAAAGGATGCTGTGAACATCAAACCTCAGGTCGACCGCTTCACGACGCCTTCGGGTCGCCATGTCATCCTGCTCGCCGAAGGTCGTCTTGTCAACTTGGGGTAGGTCACTGGTAGAATTGGAAAGCATCTCGTGCTCACAGGATATTGATAGCTGTGCTACTGGGCACCCTTCGTTTGTGATGTCTTGCTCGTTCGCCAACCAGGTCTTGGCTCAGATTGCTTTGTGGACGAACCCTGGCAAGTTTCCTGTTGGTGTGCACATACTGCCAAAGGAACTCGACGAGGAGGTTGCCCGTGCCCACCTTGAACAGCTGAATGTGAAGTTGACCACGCTCACACCTGAGCAATCCAAGTACCTTGACATCCCTATTCAGGGCCCATACAAGGCCTCACACTACAGGTAAGACGATAATTGACTTGTTGGCAAATGGCTAATCTGGGTGGTAAAGGTACTAAACACATGCGATATTGCATGATGGCCTCAACGTGCCCTCGCTGATATGAGAGGAACGGGACCTTCAACGTCCTATAGGGTTTGGATGTAATGTATTGAAGAGTCTTGCATGCTCTTTGTGAGGCAGACGAAGAAGGCGGGTTGAGGATCACGTCCGGATTGGGACCATTCTTTGAGAGGGACTCGGGATGGTTGGTCGTGAGTGTTGTAGTTACGGGCCTCAACGTGCCCGTCAGCGTTGATATAGTATCATGTGTGCAATTCAGTGGAAGCTCATTGTGAATGGGCAGTGGCGGGACTATGAGACGGCTAGGAACCTCCCCACGGAGTCACGGACGTGGTGTGTCAGATTGCACGGACCTGCAGGGCGTGGGAAATAATGATTGATCGGGGTATATAGGTCCACGAAAGCGGTGCTTAGCTAATATGATACGGAGTGGAGGAGGGTGACGCGGTGACGCGGAGTGCGACGGTGACTGACGCTGTTTCCGAATGGTCTCGTCTGCTCGCAACCCAAACGAATCCTACGCTCAGCGTGCAAAAAAGGCGGGCACGTCTTCCACCTCCCAAACGACACAGCAAAACCACCAGCTGCAACCAACCAGCCATGTTCCCGCCACGCACCCCACGTCCTCCTTAAGGCCCCCACAGGTCAACGTCTGGGCGGAACGCATCAAGGAACAGCAGGCGCACGTCGCTCCTCGGCCGGCCCAGATGACCCGCCAGCGCGCGGCCTCCTCGCCCCTGCCACCCCGCGATGACGCGATCCAGCCTCGATCGCCACCGCCCGATCTCACCGTCCAGCTCGCCATCCTCGACCAGCAGGACAGGCACGATCCCTTCGTCGTGCGCGTCCCGCCCCACCTCTCCCGCCAGTCCTCCTCCGGCACCAATCCCCTCCCCGCCCCCGGTCCCAATGCATGGCCCCTCCTCCCAGGCACAGGCCCACAGAGCAACGCCTCCTCTGCTGGCTATGACTCCCCCTTCCTCTCCGCCGCGCCATCCAGGAAGAGTACGTATTTGCCCTTATTTATCCTATGACACCCCTCGCCTCATTATCCGCCCTTAGATAGCACCGCCTCCTTTCGGCACCATGCTTATTCCCCCTCCGGCTCCGTGCGCTTGTCATTCGTACAAAGCTCGTTCTCTCAGCACTCCCACTCCAACCCCCAATCCAGAGCTCAGAGTAGATCCGGTAGCTCTGCCTCCAGTCCACGTTTGCAGATCCGTGGCCGCACGTTGCTACCAGACGATTCTCTTCCTCCCGATCTCAGATTAGACCACCAGTACCGGAGATCCTCAAATAAACGTTCCAGTCCTGCATTACCTGATCCTCCAAACCATTTATCAAGCTCGTTCCAGATCGACCCCTCCCCTCCCCCTGCAGATCCCTCCTACTATTGTCCCCCACCCGTACCACCATTGCAAGACATGCCTTCTCGCTATGCACCCAACTTTGCCCCCCTCCATCCACGCCTTCCACCTACTCATGTCCCAGGCCATACTTCCCCTCCGTTCATCCCTCCTCATTCCGGCCAGGGTACGCCCCCTTACCCCCATTATCCACCCTACCCTGCGTATGTGTACGGACATCCCCCATTTTTCTGGGGCGATGTTCCTCCACACTCTCACAATCATTTCCAAAATCAGCCTTCCATCCCCCTCAATCATGCGAGCGCTTCCGATTACGCCAACGCTTCTGATCATGCTGTCCCGCATAAAATAGAATTCGGCTCCATCTCACCCGCTATTACGATAGAACCAGGTGCTTCGATACACCCGGCGCAATTCCAGAATGGTTCACAGCCGAGACCATCCAAAAGCGTTGTGTTTGGCTCCATCGACCCCGCGGAATCCCGAGACGACCCAAGCACTCCGCCGCTTAGCGAGGAACAGCGTACAGATACCACGGTCGAGCATGCAACAGAGCAGTTTGCGACTTTTTCGATTGGGGTGAGTCCTGATGAGCCTGGACCTTTGCGGATTGCGAGCCGCAAGTCATCCGTCAAGTCACTATCCAGAACGCTCTCCCAGCCTACTACCAACGATGTCCCCAAAGACGCCAACACTACGCCACCGCCGTTGCGAGAGGTCAATGGTATCCAGAAACCAATCAAGTGGGAATTTGGTACGACTCTTAGTGAGGATCTCGATGACCCGCGACCTCCATCATCGTCCCCGCCCCCATCGGTCCCTCCACCGAACCACCAGAGCGAGTCCGGTGCAGAGAACGCCGACGACCAACCCGATCTACTCAATGTTCCGCCTTCACATGATACATCACAATCCGATCGCTCGATGGACAAGTCTGAGACGGGATCGCAGTCTGCGAGTGACGTGTGGGTGGTCAAAGACTACGGATACGGATTCGGCGACCACAGTGGGTGCGGGAACGCACCTGACGTCGTACGCTGGGAGATGCGCAAGCGCGAACAGGAGCGCGAGCTGGCGAGTAATCGGGAGCGGGAAATCATCCGGGATCAGTATCGTGATAGGGGGTGGGCAACGGCGCGACAGCCCGGCTGGCGGCACGAGAACGGTGTCGACGAAGGAAGGGAGGGTTGGGAACAGGGGCATACCGATGTGCCGCGCCATGTACGGCCGCGACGGGGTTCATTCCCCGGTTATGGAGGGCATGAGCGGGGCGGCTTTGGCCCTAGGCGAGGGAGAGGATTTGGAGGGCGCTTTCATGGTGGCCGCGGGAGGGGCGGCTTTTTCCATCATCAGCGGCCGGGGTCGTACCCGTATACGCCGCCGCCGTTGCCGCCGCCACCACCACCGCCATTCGAGGTGCTTCCACCTGCGATCGAAATGGTCAATGGGTATGGTTCCTACGCACTGCCAGAACCTGCATCGTATGAGGCTGTTCCTCCTGCCTCACAGCCGCGTGTACCGTCCACACCGGCCACTTATTCGGTAGATGCGATGCAAAATTATTTGTTGGGACAGCTGGAGTATTATCTGAGCCCGCAGAATATGGCACAAGACCTTTACCTCCGGCAGAGGGTGAGTCTTGGCGCCTCTCCATTCACTTGGTGATCCTCCCTTGGTGCCTCCCATTGATGTTTGTTGTTGCAGATGGACAACGAGGGTTGGATCCCGATCTCACTATTGGCGTCGTTCAAGCGGGTGAAGCAGCTGCACACGGATGCAGATATTGTCAGGGAGATGCTGAGCCGGTCGGCGGTGGTCGAGGTGAGCGGGGACTGGGTGAGAATGGGAGGGAGGCAGTGGGAGTTGTTTGTGTTACCGAATGCGCCGAGGAGTGTGGTGACAGGGGTTGACCGTGGTGAAGGCAAAAGTCCTAGGCACGGTCCTTATCGTGAGGGTGCGTACGCGGAGCTCGGAGAGATCGAAGGCGAACATGGGGAAACCGAGGGTGACTGTGATGGCGAGGACTGTGAGGGGGATGACGAGGATGACGATATCGAGTTTGTGATTGGGGAGGAGGCAGAAGGATCGTGGATGCCTGTGCCGGAACGCAAGCAGTGATCGCGGCATTGCTCAACCATCCGCTTGCCCTTTCGTCTTTGACCCAACAGCCTAGGTTTTTGTGCCTTTTTTTTCAGGTCGGAAGAAACGCATTCAACTCGCATTGACCAGAACTTATGTACAAAAGTTTTTGAAGTTTTAGGTGTATATACCCGTCACAGTCTCCTCACATTTTTCTTTCGTTTTTACATGTCTCTCTCCCCCCTCCAATCTCTTTTACTCTCCATCGCTCTATCTCAACCTCTGGTTCACTCACTCACTCACACTCAATCATATACATGCATGTGTAGTTTTATTTTTTGCGAGTTTCCCCCAGTTCGCTCTGATGATGCTTTCGTGCTTGTGCTCCGTTTCTGTTGCATGAATCGTAAAATAGCACATAGCATGGCAGGCAAATGTAGATGTGCGGAACACAGAGGTGTGGTTCGTTCTTGCCGATGCCGTCTTCGTTCGCAACCTTGTTCTTGCAGGCGTTCCTGGAGCCACGACCACCGGATCCTCGGATTTATTTATTTAATACATTGACGCTCGGGGTACCATCGACACATTCATACGTTCGGCGCGTTTTTTTGCTCAAGTAAACGGGGACTGCCAGTGAGCCACGCGATGTTCTCCTGAGCTCAGTCTAGACCTTAGTTGAAAACCGGGCCTAGACCGTGTTCGTGTGTGGACACAGCGAACTCAGGAGATAAGTTGGCATGAAACTGAGGTACTATCTCACATGGCACATCATGCAGGATCTGCGAGAAGTCTGCTGTACTTGTGGTCGGTGACTCGGTTCGAGCACCCGCGTCCGCGACCATGTGACACCCCAAGGGAAGGGTGATCTACTAGGTAACCAAAACCACCGGTCGTTGAAACCGTCAATGAAGACCGCAAGTCTGTCTGTAGCGTATGTACATAGTCATTCTTTTTTGTAACCAAGCCAACTTGGTTCGATTCTTGATCAAATACAGCACTCTTCTCGGGCAACGTTCCGCAACATTTTTTGATTCCGCAGTCATTGTACTAGGCTCAGAACAGCCCACATCAGTGCTTGCGCAGTAGTTATAGCCTGTGTTGGGCTACCGGTGACCAGATTAGCACGCTAGCGTCGGTAGATGTGTGCTTGGCAGTCATCCCACCATTTCGACAGATTAACTTTCTAAACGTTACAACTTGACATACGTTCCATCAACTCTACGACGGTGTGCTGGATGACACGGAGGACCGCTCCGAGCCGTTCCGTTTGGCGGGATCGGATGATAACGGTGCGGCTATGAGATACTGCGCTCAATACGAACTAGCACCATGGACGGATCATGATGCTGGGATGTTCGCCGCCTCATCACTCGTACATAGGTCACCAGACCGACCCCATCACGCCGGCGGACATTGCATGAGGAACGCAAGCACGTATTTGAATGTTATCGGTGTGGGAATGTCGAGAAGGCATTCGGTTACTTAATGAATGAAGTTTCAAGGGTCGCTGGGGGTTGCGTCCCTGTTCGCGTCCTTGTGTTCGTGATAGGCGGCGGGAGTTGGGGGGGTCGTCGATTCGTACATATGTAAGCTTGGACCGTGGAACATTTGCATTATACATACGGGCATATTCTCTCTTTTATCTTCCTGCTGCGGTATGATGGCGACCAACGATCGAGGCCATGGCAACGCAGCGTCGACGAAGACAGACGAGGACTCGTTGAAGAGGGAAACATCTGACGTTGGAAGCGAAGATATCGATCTGGTGGCCTATTACGAAGAAGCTGCAGGGCGACTCGTCGTCGATCCACAGTACGTCTTTCGATGTGCCCCGCCGAATGTGTTTGTGAAGTGTTATCTGGTGAAACAGACAGGCCAAGGTCGAGTTCGGAGAGGCGGTGGCTTCACGGCTCAAGCTCTCCGAGGATGGTTCCATGGTGCTTTGGCCACAACCGTATGACGATCCAAACGACCCTCAGAACGTGCGTGTGTATCGGTGTGTTAGTCCAGATTCCGGAAACTCACGAATCATGATGCAGTGGAGTGATCGACGCAAAGCGTTGCATCTGCTCATCATCACGATGGCTGCTTTCGTTCCCGACTTTGACTCGGCAATTGGTGGGTAGTGGTTCCCTTTGGCGCCCTTTCATAGTGCAATGTTGACGTACTCGTTCGTGCCGGTGTATGGAATAGGTATTGCGGCCCTCTTCCAGTTGGCGGAGCAGTATGATACAACAACCGGGGTAATCAATAACGTGACATCAAAGTAAGCTCCCTATTTCATTCAGCGCGCGGAGAGCAAAGGAAACGATCGTTGACTGCTGGACACAGCTGGAGTATATTCCTCCTCGGTAATTGCTAATTTTGCATGTATGTGTCGAACGATCGTGTTTGTTCTGACGCTTCCTCGGACTCCAAGGTTGGGGAGGTGTTTTCTACGTGATGTTGATGAGGCGCTTCGGACGTCTTCCGGTATTGTTCTGGACGCAGCTGTTGTCCCTGGTGTTTTTGATCGGTGCGACTGTTGCTCCGAATTTGCCTACTTTTGCTGGTACGCGTTGTCTCGTTCTGTTCTGGATGGCATGGTAGGATGAACGCTCGGAATAGCGATGCGTTGTATCACTGCGTTTTTCGGGTACGCTGTCTTTGTCCGTTCGTCGAATCGCGTGCTGAAAGTGTTTCAAGGACGTGTCCCCAGGTCACTGTACGTTCTTAGTCCACGTTCGTCGCATTCCTTGTGACGGAGTGACGTTGATTTACATAGGGTCTGTTTGTGGTCACCGACATCTTTCCGTTTCACCTTCAGGCGCGGAAGCTCAACGTGTGGACGTTAGGGTTTATCATGTACGTTCTTGCCCTCGTTCTTCCAATGCTTCCTGGGGTTCTCAGGTGTTGCGCTGTAGTTCACCGTTCATTTCACCTTTCCTATTCGGTTTCCTCGTCGCACGGGCAAAGTAGGTTCTTTGATCATGTCTGCGAATGAGCGCGAGCTAAATGGTGTGTAGCTGGAGATGGAGTTATGGCATAGGCTGTATCTACAGCGCTATCGTCCTCACGCTCATTATATTTTTCTTGGAAGAGACGTAAGGCGTCGTTGATTCATGAACACAAGACACTCACCATGCAAATAGAATGTATGACAGAGGGAAAAACCGTCCTGTACTTCCTAGATCGTCGGGCTTGCGGTACCGCCTCGAGACGCTCATTGGCGTGACCGGGTACGGGCTCGCGAAATACAGGGCATCATGGTGGGAGGTCTCCATGGCCTGCTTGGAAGTAGTCTGGCGACCCCAGTTTATCTTCGTGATCGTGTTCGAGGTGGGTCGGGTGTGGGCCAGTATTTTGTAGTGCTCAAGATGTCTTCGTGTTTAGGCGGCCGTCTTTGGCTTCAGCGTTGGATTAAACGTGAGTAGTCGGGCGTCGCGTGGTGATGTGCGAATTTTGATGTCTGCAGGTGACGAACGTCGTGTTCCTCGGCACGCCACCGCCAGTTGGGTTCGGGTACAACGAGTATATCGTCGCTGGCGCGTATGCCACTCCGATGGTCGGTACCTGACTCTGCACCATTGTGGATTGTAGAACTGACGTTTGACCCAGGTTGCAGTCGTAATTGGCGAAGTAATTGGTAGGTTTGCAAACGATTGGATCATGAAAGCCAACATTCGGCGGAACCGGGGCTTCTTCGAGGCTGAGAGCCGGTTGTGGTGCGTACACATAATCAGGCGCCCTGAAGCCACGACGATGACGATATGACACTAGGGTGTGCTACTTCGCAATGCCACTGTACTTGTGTGGCTTTTTGGTGCTCGGAGCAGGAATTCAGCACTTGAACATCGCAGCTGTGGTGTTGGGTTGGGGAATTGCGGAGGTGGCGGTGATGATCAATACCGTTGCGATCTGTAAGTGTCCGAAACTCACTGGTTCGACCTGGCTATTGATGTGTTGGAAGACGCGTACTGCAATGACTGTTTCCCCAAGCGCCAGGTGGGTGTTCTCTGTTCATAACGAGCGCGTCGAGTTGATTGCTGATACATCTCGTTCGACCAGGGAGAAATTAGCGCGTTGATAAACCTTTCGCGAACCCTTGGTGGTGAGCACATCTTTGTCTCAAGCCCCTGAGGAACGCTTAAGCGCATGAATGTAGGATTCAGCGTGGCATACTTTCAAGTGCCGTGGGCGACGAAATCGGGTGGATTGGTGGTCATGGGCGTCGAGGCTGCGTGCGTGCATATTGCGTTTGAACCCCTTGATCTTCCGCCAATGCATACGATGCAGGATCACCATTGGTCTGTTCTTGATCGCTGTTCCGTTGGTACAACGGAAGGGGTCTTACTTCCGAGTATGTGATGTCGTTTTCTTGGTTTCGATGGACTGATGATGATCTGGAATCCCGCAGAAACGCTTTGCGGTGTGATGTATATATTCGCCGAGAGATCTCGAGGATTTGTCATAGGACGAAATATTTTTATGGCGTTCATTGCCAGAGGTTGGTTGAATCAAATTAAAACTATATGCGGATGGATCGGATTGTGGAATCTAAACCAGAGTTTTGGAGTTCTGTACTTGAGCCTCCCTTCAATGACGACGAAATCCACGCGATATCGTTTCACTGGCCTTGTACGAATTCGCTCTTCATTACCTACAGGATTGCTCCCAAAGACGCTAGCACATGGATATTCGTGTGTGGGGGGAGAAATATGAGAAAGCACGGCTGATGGCACCGACCAATCACCAAGTTCCGTCTGGTGGAGATCAATGATTTAGAGGTTAAAGATTGCCTTGTGAAACGGAGATTACGTAAATGTGATCAACTCATGGGCTGACAACTTGGGGTCCTGCTAGCAACTCGCATTCATTCCCTTGTGACCACTTCTGAAAAATAATAATGTTCGCGCCCACCGTAGCCTCTCTTTTACTCTTTTCTGCTTCGGCAGCCGTGAAAGCGTCACCGTGTGTCGCTTTCGATACCAACTGGAATTTGCTGGCATTCGGCCTGGATGGCAAAGACTGGTTCGCTGGTACCCAAGACACTTGGTCCGGAAGTAAGCATATCCGTCAATATACCTCATCCGTCCCTTGTTTGACTTGTTCTCTACAGGTGGACAAGCCACAGACATTACTACCACTGGCCGGCCGTAGGGACGCGTAATGCTCATCATACACTACGGTTGACTCATATTTTCAGGACTTTCGATGGTACTAACACGACATGCTACCTCTCGCAGGTATGTGCGCCATGTTGGTTATCCATAATGTCTTCTCCCTGTCTGAGTAACGTCCCAGTACACCAACGCTATCTACGTTCTCAATGGCGATTCTAAAAACCCATCGTCCTTATACATTTACGATGCTACTGCTAAATCGTGGTCCACCCAAGCTGTCACACTTGGGTCCTTCGATACCACCTCTTTCGGTGCCATCCTGGACCACGACACCAACGTATTCTGTAATTGCCTTCCTTCTCATCCTGTTCGCCTTCGAGACTAACAGAAGGGGATGTCAGATGCGCTCTCACAAGGAAACCTGTTCTCGCTGGATATGGGCTTGCTCAAGGCGGCCAACAGCACACCACTCGCATGGGTCAATGCTGAACAGTCCCCATACCCATCCAGCTATCAGCCCGTGATGGCCCTGGCTCAAAACCACATCCACTTCCTTGACGTCCCTGGCGTCCCTGCCGGGTCTGCGGACATCTTCGTTATTCACTGTACGTGTTGTGGTCTCTACTGTGGCATTCCGACTCATCCTTGGGTTGTATAACAGACTCGTACTTCCAGCCTCAGTCCCAGGCCTATCCCCTTCCGAATGGTGGTGCATTCCCTGCTACGTACGGTCAGGCGACGTCGTTCTTCCAGCCTAGCGACGTATGTGTTGAATTCTGAGTGTACGTTGTCTTGACTAAAATTTTCTTTCCAGGTCCAACAGGAGTTTGCTTTCATCCCACAAGACTCTTCCGCAGTCTACGTTATCAACGTCGAGGTAGGCTGTCCATCGCGTGATGTGGCTCTTTGTTACTCAAAGAGCATGCTTGCCAGACCAACACTACCCAACAGCTAGCCGGCCCAACGGTCAAAGATTCCAAGGCTACTTACTTTGCCAGCACCAACTCCCTCGTTCAACTCTCTAGCAACGGCACTGTCTCTTTCCTTCCCTACCAGGAGGGTAACACGTCCGTGAACGCGGCCGCTTCCTGGTCGATTGTGCAACCTCTCGCTTCTGCAGCACCTCCATCCACTAGCAGCGCATCTGGCACTCAGACTGCTTCGGGCAGCAGCTCCACTGGTACAAGCTCTGGATCCAGTGGGGCGCTTGGTAGAAGCACAGTCCATGTTGGACTCGTTCTTACTACCTTACTTGGAGTGATGGCCTATCTCCTGTGAGATGTCAAATATCTCCTGGGAAAGAGCTCTGTTTGTGATACCATTTACGCACACATCGAACCGATCCATCCTGGATATGAGGATTTTCATTCTTGTTGCTTAATATACACTGATTGGTTGAACTCTTTCCACTTTATTATTATCCGATGTTCGCATTCGAGTGATGACAAATTGGTTTTGCCCGTGGTTATTTTGTCGTGCTGGGGGTTGAACGTTGAACGGGTTGTGCATTCTCTGAATCCCTTCCAAAAAGAATTGGCTATGAACTTATGTCGGTGGCCTTAGCGGCGTTGATCGGAGACATTCTGGGTGTCGAAAATGAAACCGTTGATCAAAATTGATCCGGTGTTGATCGGGGTGGGGGCAAATACCGCGGTAGGAACTATGGAAGGTTGGTGGAACTCAGAATGGAATGAGAGCAATTCCATCCAGGGCAACGTTTCGACAACTTCCGACTTGTCTCCCACCTCCACCAATTGTTGAACGGGTGTCAAATTACAAGACAACCAACCAACCGCTGATCGGGGTTCCGACGGTTTGTGCTTCATTGGCTACGCACAATATTAAGTCCGTCGAAGAAGCGCTCAAGCTCAGGGTCGGGATCAAACTCTCGAACTTGACTCGTCCCAGTCCTCTGCGCCGTCCACACCACTCACCATCGCCACTACGACTGTCATGTCCTTCAAGGAGAACTTCACACTATCCTCTCTTTCGCTCGGCTCGGAGGACTGGGATCGCTCAGAGGGCGAGATCAACCCCTCGAGTGTAAATCGACGGGTAAATTCAACGCCCCGGAACTCGGTGGTATTCCCTAGCGATGGTGTGGAGGATACACCTAGGCGAAGTCTTGGTGGAGGCAAAGAGGGGAGATCGTTGAGCGAGTTGATGAGGTTGCATGCCGAAAAAGGGACTGACGTGACTTTTAATGCTGAGGAAGCCTCTCGGGTAGCGGATGTTCTCAAGCAATGGGTGAGTCTGGCGTTCTCATTCTCTGTGTGTTTGCTTGTCTTCAGTCTATCCACCGATATTCATGTTGATTTCGCGGCATTGCGCAGATAAACTCGGGGATGTCCCCATATGAAGGCGAGGACGACTTCTTCTCTCGCTCCCAGGATGACTCGTCGTTGAGGTCAAATCGATCTTCAAGACCCCCGATGGAGTTGAATGGCAGACCGCGTGGGCAGAGCGAAACTCTAACTCTCCGGTCGCCCAACGCGGGTAGCTCAAGCTCATGACGGGCGTCTCATTCGAGATTTTGTTACTGTTACTGCTCGATTCTTTTTCCATTAATATTTGCCTTTACTTTCTATCTCGATGATGACGTTCTAGATACTCCGGCGATCTAGATTTTCATGACTGCTCACGACCTGCTATGATCCTCACGACCAGCCCACCTGTTTTAGTAGGCTTATTTTTATTTCTAGGAGACTAGCAATCCTATTTACGCACTGGAGCAATGCATTAATGAACCGACGGAGAATTACACTATTGCTAGTAGAATAGATGAATTTGAGTAAATAATGGCAGTTGTGGCGCGTGCGTATAGCGGAATATCTGCACAAATAATACATCACAAAAAAAAGTCCAGCACACCACGAAGTCAGGCTCATCGTGAAATTTTGACCAGTTACCCTCACCCTCTCTCACATCCTCACCCACTTCACAATGGCAAGCTCATGCCCACCCTTCCTTGGGCTTCCTCCTCCGAGTCCACCACCACCACCTCACAGTGATGATGGCAACTGGCACACACCCTTACCATTGCTCTCACCCTCACCCTTGACAACATGACAAGACCCCACTCCTGGCCCTCACTCAACCCTCCATCCCCTCCTGGGCCATGTTCACCTATGAATGTGAATGTGAATGCTGACAATGTGTTTGTGTTAGTGTTTGTATGTGAACACCCTCTGAGTCATGCTTAACTTGCTCTTGCACTCTCTCTGCCCTTGCCCTTGCTCCAAGTTGCCTGAGCATGCCAGTGCAGAGGTGACTCAGATGGCACAATTGTGCACACTGTGCCACCTCTTCCTCACTTTCACCTTTGCTGAGTGTGCAGAGATGACAGCATGCATTGTGCTGCCATACCTCTTGCCCTTACCTCACACCCTCACTGTATCCTACCCTTATCCACCCCCTTTCTGGGCCTGATGTACTAGACAGCCAATTTAACCACAGTATCTACAATTATGAAAACAAATAAAAACCACAGTGCACAATGGGGCCAAAAAAAATAGGTGTGATGGGTTGAAATTTCGCAGCGGGCTGGATTTTGTTGTGTGGTCTAGGTTAAAATTTTGTGATGGAGTCAAGATTTCATGACAGGCAAGAATTTGCAGTGTGATGAGGCAAATATTTTGGGGTGGAATAGATGTGCAGATATTCTGCCATAGTACCATAGGTACATGCCAAGTGCAACTGTGCTAGCTTGCATACAAACATGAATGGGTATGCTGTTTCAGCATTTGCATTTGTGTTTGTAGGCGAACGGGTGGCAGCTATGATGTTACAGGTACACATTATGTTGAGGCAGGGCAGTAATGAGAACATGGTTGAAAGTCTGCCACCTGGGTGTATGGCAGAATACTGTATCTGCACATTTATTTCACCACAAAATATTTGCCTCATCACACCACAAATTCTCATCTGTCATGAAATCTTGACTCCATTGTGAAAATTTAACCTTGACCACACAACAAAATCCAGCCCACTGTGAAATTTCGACCCATCACACCAATTTTTTTTGGCCCCATTGTGCACCATGGTTTTTATTTATTGTCATAGTTGTAGATACTGTGGTTAAATTGACTGTCTAGTACATCAGGCCTGTTACATGAGACGTACTCTTGTAGGTTGAGGTGAAACAAAGGTTGTCTCAAGGGAGATACTCACAAAGAGACACTGCTTCCTCGAAGAACAACTGAGAAGAGATCAAGTCAAAGGAGTTCAAGTGTCTTAGGTCAAAAGCTGATTGCTCTTGGACTCAAGAAAATGCTGAATTGTGTAGATCAAGAATGAGAACTACAGTACATGTGGCAGACTACTTTATAGTATAGGACATGTAAGCATAGAAGACTATAGAACAAGTAGAAACATCATGAGTAAGCAGGAACACGTATCTGATACGATAGAATTGGATAGAAGACGAAGGCTGTCCGCAGATAAGAACAAGATGGTAAGCAGCAATGAGTAATAGATAACACCTCGTCTGGTAGTAAGGAGATAAGAACAGTGTGAGGTTAGAGTTTGATAAACGCAGAATTAGAAGAATCCAAAAGGATTAGACAATGAATCCAATCATATGAACACATGCCAAATAGCAGATGGGTTTGATGATGAAAAGAGAAAAGAAAGATACCACTGGCTAAGAGACAGATCATAACATTATCCCCCTCGTACAATCAAACTCCAGGTTCGATCAAAACTCCATGAGGTAAATTCCTATCCAAAGTTAGAGGAACTCCCAAAGATATGGGTAGCCTGCTCAGGGGAAAGAACATTAATTGGACAATCATCAACAATGTGGCCTCCTTGATCACATACAGTGGCTCAAAAAAGTGTCCCAATGTTTGCATGTCTTTCACTAAAGTCAATAACCCCTAACTGCATCTAACCTGGGCGCTAACATATGAGTACATCAAATGGGGTATCTACTCCTGGCTTGCTATGGGTGCAAGGGTTAAGAGATTTGGATAAGACCTGATGAAATGGCAGTCATTTCAAAATGACATGTCATTGGGACACTTATTTGACCCCAATTTACATTATGGATTTTAGTACTTTGTATGCCCTTCCTTTGCTTGTATCGCCACCTCAAGTCTTC
>JBBPSD010000219.1:0-37766 GCA_038093415.1 Xerocomellus chrysenteron | reverse complement strand
CTAAACAAAAAACAGTTGTTCTGATCTCATCCCATGGCCTCGGTTACTGATCTCGGTTATGGTCTCCACAGGCCGGCTCGATCGAGCCCACCTCTTCGGTCACAGTCGGTGTCGCCGACGATCTGGCCGGCCCCTGGATATGGGCAGTCGTCCTCCCCGCCGTCGTCCTGATTGGGCCGTTCATCGTCCTCGCGTACGTCCTTTCCTTGCCTCCCCTCTCGGCTAGCACTGACATGACGTTAGATCCCTCAGGATCTACCTCAACCTCAAGCACTGCCTCCTCGAAAGAAAAAGAGCACGAGTCCCGCCCAGGGCCGGGTCCCAGTCCTGGCTTTCCCCTGAGTTGCGTGCTCGCTGTCCTCGTCACCATCCCGTTCCAGAAAACAGCCCCACCGACCTCGACTCGGACGCGATGGCCACGCGCCTCAGTGTCGTTTCCTGCCCACCACACGTGGAGCCGCCTGCCACCCCCACCTCACTGGCTGCCGTGACCGGAGATGAGTCCGTCTCGCCGGTCGCATCCAGCGTGTCCTCTTGCTGCCGTACAGACGGTGCTCACCCGTTATCAACAAGCGACCCCCCAGGAGTTCGAGACGGCGTTCTCGGCTCTAGGGGGACAGATCTCATTGGTGAAGGTGTGCGAGCGACTTCGTGCCGAGCGAGCTGCCGAAGATGAGCAGCTCGCTCTGCACGCCAGGGATGATCTCGGCGAGACAGTAACGACCTATCGAAAAGGGTTGTCAGTCCACACGACCTCGAGCAATCGAGCGATCGCACGAAAGGCGAGGGCCCAGGGGTATGTGCTCCCCCCTCGACCCCCCACACCTGCCGCTTGGCCACTCCCTGAATTGCCTGGCACCCGCAGTGATTGACATGGCATAGAATACCTATGTTGGCCAAATTCCACTGTGTGTATGTAGTACACTTCCAAAATGTCACATAGCCAGTCTTGTTCGAGTCTCCCACACCATGTGATCACAAGTGTAAATGGTACTCTGCCAGTGTCTGGTATATGCCATTATTGATTCAACTCGCACAGATGTCGAAAGTTCTTACTACTGCTGCTCGTCGAGTCTGCACGAAACACGGTGGATTCTGCACAGCAGTTATCAGAAGTGGAAGAAAGCATGCTGCTCGGTACTCGTGACATCGTTGCGTCACGCCAAGACCTGACATGTGCATCGATCAAGGGACTACCTGGGTTGTTTATCAAGCACCAAACGGGTGGAAACCAGATATCCCAAGTGCTGCTCATCCCGCCATTAATGAACCTTGGCCTTTACCTCTAGATGTGCACGCTGAATGTGCGTGGTTCTCGAATTTCATTCGGTGTTAATGCATAGAATAACGATGTGTCGTAGGTGTACGCGAGGCTCTAGGACGACTCGGACGCGTTGAAACAATCCCTCTCATTCTTCGCAATCCGTGCCGACCAAGGCTATTGCTGCCATCCGACATTTCACGGCTGCCACGTCGCTTACGAATACAAATAGCACCAAGATTCTCGAGCTTGAGGACGAGCTGGCAACATAGCTACGTGCTGCCGTCACGGGCCGTGAAGAGATCGAGATGGAATCGTTCTCGGAAGGCGAGATACTCGCACTTCAAGTTGGTGCCATATGCGCGGATATATGCGTTGGCGGGTTCGAGGGATATATGTGCATGGATGGAGGAAGACGAGGGTCGTACGTGCGCGGGGCAGCTGTGTTGTAGGCGGATGACCTCGCAGATCATGGTGCGCTAGGCACGGAGAATGGATTTGCAACCTGGGCATCCCACCTATCCATACCACTATCGCCGTATTGTCTGAATTCAGTGTGGCATCTACATATCCATTCAACTATCACCTCAGCATTTTCCCATACCCTGCCAGCTTCAAGTGTTCTTCACACCCTGGAGTGCCTGACACCGCACGTTGCCCCTTTCGAATGGCCTCGCCAATGGATGTCCCTCCAATGCATGCGTGACATGGGATGTTCATGTAGTCACCAAGGGCGAGAACGGCGGATTTACGGCGGGTGGTTTACAACCCATGGTCCGTCACCGAGTAGGAGATAGGCAAATTGTGTAAGAGAGCGGCGTCGGCGCACGTCCCATGCACTTGGGCCTAGACGGTACGCCAGAGACGCAGCGTTCTTGTGAACTAGTAATGACATTGAGTCGGAACTCACGAGCTCGGTTGGTCTTCCAGGTTTGCAGCCATGGGATAAGAACCTAAGGCGAGACATCAAGAACGAGGACATGAAACCTACCGCGCAGTGGCTCGAAGATCACTTTGGTGGGTTATCACTGAGAAAAGAGTGGGATATGGACGGGTGAGGCTCGTGCACAGTCGAGGTGAAAGATCGTACCGTGCACTCGTCCAGACTTCTGATCCCCGCAGGTGTCATTGCCAATGCCCCCTACTTGGCGTTCGTCAGACTTGGACTTGACATTATGGAAGCCAAAGATAGCCACATCTGCGGAGCAACTGAAGTTAGAAGCCGGGACCGCACAACGTTGGGAACGAGACAATATTCATGACATCTTCTCCTCATACCTTTTCCTTTTCTTGACCCCTCTCCCCTTCCTTTCCTCCTCCCACTCCCACCATTCCCGCCCTCATCGCCTGCTTCACCTGCCTCACCTGCCTACTCCGCCGAATCCCAATCCCATCCTCGAACACCCGCTTCACCTCTTCCAAACTCAACCCGGCCATCTCTGGGAAACAACACGCGCAAAAGACGAGCCTGAGCAGACAGAGCCCGAGGTAGAATCTGAATGCCCCTGAAGGGGTGATTTGGGCCATGAAGGAGAGGTAAGTCGAGTTGATGACGAGGTTCGCACTCCAGTTGGTGGCTGCCGCGAGGGAGGTGCCGATGCCACGGACTGGAGAGCAGAGGGAAGAGGGAACATTGGAGGGAAATAGAACGGATCCAACAGAGAGTGTGCGGGAGAGATGAGCGGATTGACTCGGATCAGAACAAGGTCACCCTCTACACACCTTCCAACCCAAAGAGTTCACCCTGCTACCAAGGCATGTTCCCCAATCCGCTCGCATACGACGCGGCGAAGATGATCATCGATAGCAGCACGATGGCAGACCAGATTTGTGAGCAGTGTGCGCCCGTGATGAGCACGTTTCCCGTGTGTTCGGTCATGGCTAAACAAGAGAGAAATGCATGAACACAGGTCCAAGTGTGAATGTGAACACGTACAGTGGAATGCAGCAGCGGCCAAGGTCAACCCAACGATCATTCCGGGGGCAGAGTACAACTTGATTCGTCTCCGACCCACGATATCAATCCGCCTACAAAGGTGCCATGAGCATGGTTGCTCCAAGGTATGAGCCCGAAAAATGAACTTGAGCGCAACCAATGTAAACACAAAGTTGGCGCTCCGCACGGTATGGTCCAATGGCGCCACCGGTGAAGATGACATCTACAATCCCGAGGACAAGCCTACGACCGGTCCAATCTGACATGCCACTTGCAACGAGACCACCCAACAAAGCACCCAATGTCGTCGCCGATGTAATGAACTCCTGTATAGCAAGGTAGTGTAGAACACCAAATGAGCCCAACGATACACGAAACGCGCACCATCCAAAAGCCCTCACCTTTGTCTATTCGAAAGGACAGCTGGCCCCAGATCGCCCTTGATCGTCACGAGTGCACCAGAGATGACACCAGTGTCGTAGCCTGAGAGTATGACAGTCCGTTAACACATGCCGCCAGAAACTGCTCGTCTTGAACTGACCAAAAGGCAAACCCGAGATGGTAGTATCGTAAACAACAGACGAGAAGCCAGACGAACCACGTCGTCTGTTCCTCCCCCTCAATCGTGACTGCATACTCTGAAATCTCGCCTACTGCCGCACACTGAGCAATCTCCTCGAACGTCCCTTGGTCTGGGTCACCGCCGTGCGCCGTGTGCTTCTCGTTGGTGCTTCCTGGCGACAAAGGTGAGTGCATATTCTCGTCTTTGGGGATCATGAGCGATGGACCGATGGTGTGGTGAAACAGTGACGAGTCACCCGAAATACTGTGCTTCAAGTCAAACTGGTTCAAGTGATGGCGATTGGGTAGTTCATATTATTAGGACCCAGGAATGTCCGCATGTCACGGGATGGTCCATCAAAAGTTTCATAACGGGCTTCACATGGCACTGGGGACAGTTTTCCTTGTGCTGGGATTTCCAGAGTAACGCTCCCGGTGGTTGTGAAATTTCTGCTTGGCTAGCAAGCTGATGTTGAATACAAGGATGTAGCGACGGAGCGCACAAAAGATGGGTCCCGTGTGGACTTGTAGGGATCGTCAAGCTCGTTAGCCGAGGAACTAGCGCTTGACATGAAGGGTAGAGCCAAATTGAAGCTGCGAGGCGCCGCAACTCGACTGCATCATCAAACACTTAGTACATCACTGGTTTGTACTTAGCATGCTATGACATGTTAGATGTTTCAATTAAATCCAATTTTGAAATGAAAGTGTAAGCACTTCCATTGCTAGCTAATGAACTTGCCTGGTCATGTAAATGTCTTGTGAGAATGTCATGTTCAATAAGAATTGCTGATGATTTTATGATTATATATGTATTGTCTGGGGAAATGTACAACTTATGGGATAATCTTTCTAGTTGATGTATCATTATTTCATGAAGATATAGACTCTTCCAATGCAAGCTAATTGACTTGCCTGATGGCATTAAAATATTAGTTGTATGTCATATCTGGTAAATACTATCAGCAATGCCATCACTAGTACAATTTTGAAATGAAATTGTAAACAATTCCATTGCTAGCTAACTGGTCATGTAAATGTTTTGTGTCCGAGTCATAGTTCAATCAACTTGCTTGGCCGTTCCGAGTATATCCCTCCAGGCACCCCAAGAAAGAGTACTAGACACCATACTTAGCATGAGTTCTTGGTAAAAAAAATTGCATAGTAAGACACAATAGTCCGAGGTACGTGGTTGACTCTGATCTCCCAATACCGAGTCTGAAGTTGCCAGTGATCGTACGTGCATCACGACCTCGCATACCTTCTCTCCCCACGATAAATGCCGCATTTGATAGTGTTTGGGTACACCCCCCTCGTCTCCGTCAACTGCCGCGTTTGCATCGTACTGCGGTCTCGCCCCTGGCAGGACCTAGTAGGTCTCGCGGTTCCACCTGGGCCATGTCGGGTGGTTTGTCTTCGTCGTTGACCTCGTTTGTGCCCTCTCCGACACCTGTCGATGCTTCCGAGTCCGCCTCGTTCGCCAGGGCCTCCCCACCCGGCCCTTGTGCACTCAACCTCCTTGGGGCCGACGATACACGTTGATTGAACGCGTCGGTGCCCACACGCCGCATCGTCGCAGACCGTCTGAGTCATGAGAAGGGGCCGGGATGGGAAGTGGCGGAATCAGCGGAAATAAAGCTTTCGCACTGGTACCTGTGAACATGGGCATGCTAAATAAAATCTGGGGTAACTTCCTGTGGAAGAAGCTCAGCGTGACGACTCATACGAAATCGCGAGACACATGCGGACAGGATCCGAGCCCTCAGATTGTTTTGTACGATGCTCGCCAAGCCTCCAAGGTCATCCGAATCAAACCATGGTATGAATCAGGGGCCAGTGGTGAATGAGGGCAGAACAAGCCAGGGTTGGGTTGCCGCGGTCGAGGACAAGTAAAGTCGGCGAAACGGACGGTGGGGTATGCGCCGGCGCGGGATTAGCTGCAAGATAAAGACATCCGAGTCAGTTGCCAACTCAGAATGTGAACATCCAAACTTACGCTGGGACTGGCTCGGGGGGCCTTGGAGGTGCAACGTCCAGCCTTTCCGAGAGCGACGGCACTGTTGAATGGTGCACTAGGCTTGGCGAGGCGGCGACCATAGTATCCTCAGGCGGAGGTCACGGTGTAGCAGGTGCTACCGGTAGTTTACTGTGATGCCTTTGAGCAAAAAGCCAGGGGAGTCCGAGTCGGACAAAGTAACAAACCATCAGGATCAAACTCTCCGAGTCCACCCGAACCGTACTTCGACTTCATCATCATGAGGTATCCAAGCTCACTACAAAAAGGGTGAGTATTGAGGTTTAGATGTCACAAGATGACTACGCAAACTTGAATGTTGCAGCGTTCCTCACGCAGCTTGCCAACATCGCCCAAGAGCATACTAGTACGAACCTGGCAAGAGCTTTGCTGAATTAGTCTAGGTACTGTGGAGTCGACGTTGGGTACATCAAAGGACTTGAACAAATTGAAATACATCCGAGTCATGATACGCCTTGGACGTTGTAAGGGACCTGCTCACTGGCACTCGCAGTGGCGCGGACAGCATTGATAGTCTCATCGTGCTGTTGGTTGCTGTCTGCTCTCCAACCTGAAAACCCTACAATGAGCATGAACATCATGGAAAGCCTGAACCACTCACTATCTGGCAGAGCGTTGAGAAGTTCTCTCTGCTCAGCATTGTGTCGCTGAAGCTCTTCCAAGACTTGGTCGATGCCTGCCAGTGTGCTTACTTGAGCCAAGTAGCGATGGAAGGTGACCGTTCGACTCACCAGGTTTACATTCATTCGCTTGTCGTTGTTCTTCCTCTCGCTGCCTGGCCGCTCCTTGCTCGTCCATAAGGTGTGAAATCATCCCCATCAACTCGTGTATCTGTACATCGCGCTCCTCCTTCCAACGTTGCTCCTCTGCCCAGTGCTCCTCCATAAGCGCCATCGTCTCTTCGCGGAGGGCCTGGTTTTGTCGAACCATGGTAGTGAGATCAGCCAATTGCTTGCGCAATGCCTCATCCCGCTCTGCAGCCGCCATTCGCGCCTTGTTGTCCAGTGTCGTGCACAATTGCCGCTCGTTGTAAAGCTCAACACAGATGTGAGCGAGTTCGTCCTTGAGGGTAGCGATTTTGGCTTCCCGTTCTTCGTCAAGACGCGCGCGTTCGCGTTCCGCAGTGTGACCCCCGCTCACGTGCCATTTCTCTCTTTGACATACGCATGGTATCGAAAAATGTCAGAAGCATGTCGGGAGGCTGCATCCTGCGTGGCTGTATGAATTGACTCAATAATCGAAACGTGATCCGGATCTTGAGGAGGTGGTACGTGAAGTGGCGACGCCCGCAATTCTGTCTTCCAGTTCATGGAACAAAGCATCGCCTCGCTGCCTCGTTTCCGCGTCTCTACGATCTTCATTGTGAAGAAAAAGACATGCTCTCTGGCGTCTTCGTTGTCACGGAACTCCTTTTCACGTTTACCCTCAGCATCTTGCGCGTCATGTACAATCTGGTCAAGTGCACGTTCTGCCTCGTCTAGTTGTTCCTGCCGTGTGCGTATAGCATCTTCGAGGTCACCTAGTCAGGAAGGTAGCCGCGGCTGACCCGGCTCGGGGTAATGGTGCATGATTTCGCTTGCGGTCGTCCATGTCCATCATGCTCTTCGGCGATCATTGAAGGTAGGGCAGCACCACGCGAAGCCATGTGTTGAGGACTGCGTCGGCCATCTCCCATCGCCGATGCAAACGAGAATGGCGGCGTGGGTGTTCTGGTGCGTCTCCCATTGAAAGAGAACACCGGCGATCGTGTCCCCCGCAATCAGGGGCATAGTCATGTAATAAGGGTCTCCTGGTGGTATGTGTGACAATTGGCGTGCTAATTCAGGTGTAGAGGGGTGGCCTGCGGAATAAGCTCAGCATGAGAGCATCATAGGAAATCGCAGAGATCTACGTGTACGGGGTTCCCCACCCAATCGGATGACGGTAGGAGGTGGTGGAGAAGCAGGCGGTGCTGAGCGGGGAAGAGCTCCTGCTGTATCACCCTCACCAAATCCTGGTCCCCAGGCGGACCTGGTGTCAGATGGTTGAGCGCGTGGTCGATCACCAGCATCACGTTCTTCTGCGTCTGGATGAGAGGCAGAGCGACCAATAGGTTGGCGCCGCGGAGCGCCTCGGACTAGATCATCTGGAGTGTCCCTCGTCATCCCTATCATCTCGACCACGACGATGCTGCCTATCTCCCGGATCGACTTCGTGGTCACCATATCCATATCTTCCGCCCCTCCGACGTCCCGGTGAGTGGCCATCGTTACCGTATCTACGGTATCCATGATCACTGGGAGAGTATGGCCGACGATATCTATGCCGAGGATCTCCTTCATACCCCGGCGAGTCACATCGCACGGTAGCCTCCATCCGGCGAGTAGGAGGGAGGTCATCGACGATCGTCAGGGTGCCTACCTCGGCGCAGTCGGCGACCCTCATCTCGGGAGAACCCCGACGATGACGACCCTCCGGGCTATACAGACGTGATCCACCCGTCATCTGACCCATGGTAATTGGCGGGCCAGTAAGCCCAGGAATGATAGGGGATCTGCGGACATGGTCATCATGTAGATGTATCGAGGCTGGTACCCCGACCATGGATGCAGGTACATGAACTGGAGAACCATCCAAGGCTACTTTGGGTGACCACGACAGGCTGCCTTACGCTTATCCTAGAAGTTGCTCGAGATGGCACATACACCGATTCTGATACATGTACAGGGTGACCCGGCGGGAGGGTGGATGACAATGGGTCTTGGTTGTACACCTTGCATACTCGACTGGATAGCCACTCCTCCCGGATGTATAGGCATGCCGGGTTGCTAAAGAGTTATACTCGGTTGCACGGGGATCCCCGGCTCAATTATATGTCCTGGAGGGGGAAACGCGGTCGGCGGAACATTGATGATCGCTTGGTGAGGCGGTGGAGTGTCGAGGGCCGCCCATGGAGTGGTCGACCGGTATGACATGGGGTACATCGTCGGATGGGATAGGTAGACCTCCGGGACTGAAAGGTGGCTGGTATGAATCCCGGGTGGGTGTCGAACTCGTTGGATTGTGCCCGGTATGCGACGGTGGAATAAACATCGAATTCGCCTCGTTCCGCCCTACTCACGTGCACTCACCCCGGGCTTCAGGTGGTTTGTTCAAGTTCAAGTTGGGCTTCGTCAACCGACGTGCTCCGCGCGACCTCTCCGACAGTACGCTCGACTTGGTCTCTCAACGCCTTCCATATGTCCGCCTCAACCCTCTGGTCGCCCCCTCTGGAGGGCGGGGAAGACGGAGCACCGGCTGCATCTCCCTCAGCAACGTCTGGCCTCCAGGGGGAATGTAGTAGAGGGTATGGTTGATCATCAATATGGCGTTCTTCTTTCATTCTCCCCCTCAGGGTGCTCGGAGGCCTGCCATCTGGACCACGACAACGATCATCACGAGTCCCGTAGCGCGGCACATCTCTTAGGTCATCATACTCGCCATATCTTCCACCTTCTACGGCCCGGTATCCGCATGATTACTGGGAAAGTACAGGCAACGACATCAATTCCGATGATAGCCTTCGTAGTCAGGAGAATAAGATCGTTAACGACCATCGGGGTGCCTGTGTGGGGCGTCCGGGTGAATATTCCCCAGGAGACTGGGTCGCCACTCCCGGATGAGGGCTCGATTGCACGGAATCCCCGGTTCGACTACGTGTCCTGGAGGGGGACCCAATATGTGGTGGAATATTGATGATCGTTTGGTGAGGGTCCACCGGGCTGCGAGGGGTTGGCAATGGGTGGTGGCATTGACTTCTTCGTCGATGGCAGGATGTATGTAGGGTAGGGACCAGGGCCGGCAAAGTCCTCGTGGATCATATCTTCGAACTCCCTGGGCGTGACAGGATCGACGTTGAGTTCCCACTCGAGATACTGACCCATCTCTCTTTTCATCTGGTTAATCTCCCGAAACTGAAATATCCCCTGAGCGACGATTGATTTGTTGGAGTAAGTGTCGTCGCAGATGTCCTTGAAGGCAAGCGTGAAGGCTGATACAAATAAGCGATGTCACGAAGATCCCCGAGCGGTTGGAAAACGAACCTTGAGGTGCTGCAAGAGGATGAGGGCGGCAAAGGTCACTGAGGAGTGTTCAATGGAGCTTGTCAATGGTCCTGTGCAAGGCATCTTAATACGCTATGAAATGACGTAAATTGACCGTCGAGTTGGACGAGGAAGGGTGGTACTCTGGGCATGCAAGGAGGTGCGTGATGAAACGCGCGCATAACTTGACATTTGCTCGTGGCCGTAAAAGGGATCCTGGCTGCTCGAAGTGGGCTCAGGTTGTGCCGATGGATGTTTGGCCGAGGGTACCTGAGAGGAAATCTGAGGAAAATTGGCCGGAAGGTGGGGAGGAAGGACCCACCGGAGGTTGGTATGAGACACGGGTATGAGAGGTGGGTTGACCTGGATGGCACGGTGGGCGTCGCACTCAATGGAACGGGAGGAAGGCACAGTGTGCGTGGGGGACGTGCGTTGGGGATGGGGGGCGAATGGTGCGAACTACAGATTGCAATCTTCAAGTTCACTGTTGCTTGAATGGTACCCATCAGTCTCTTCATCACTCTCCTCTGAGCCTTCTTGTTGCTCCCCCTCCGAGTCCGCACCGTCAACACCACCATCATGGTCGCCATCGATTTCCATTTCAAGTTCATCATCACTAGCAGCCTCAGGCTCGTCCGAATTTTCGCTCACCGGAAAAAGGTTGTGACAGTGCCCGACGCCTTCACCGTTGTGTCTCATATACATATCCCTGTCGACAAAGCTAACCGGCTCAGTTACACACGAAAAGCAAACAAAAAAGGATAGGCAACTCCTTACATGTTCACATAATAAGCGCTCCAATCATCGACTTCACAGGGAGTTCGGCCTAGCGAAGGACCGGCTCTCAACAAACTCGCGGTACGCCCACCACCAAAGGCAGGAATCAGGTGACATCCTCGGATAACGAGGGACGGATCTAAAAATCCGAAAGCGGCGGGGTCCGAGTCTGACACAAACCCAACTTTTGGTAACCGTGCAGCCGTTGACCCATAGCGATAACGGGGAACGGTTCCATACCAACGAACCCAAAGGATTTCCATATGTTGGATTGATGTATTCCGAGAGTCCCCTTCACAGTGACGGACATGGGCACGAAACACCCGCAACACGCGTGCATACCAATAGGGATGGTGGCCGGGTTCGGTTTCGCGTGACAATACCATCACGTTATTATGAGTGCGCGGATTGATTGTGTCTTGCTCCCTGCGTACATCGTAAGTTGTATAATTGACCTGCATAGTTGCCAGTGAGTAAAGGCGATTGTCAAGTATTCGGACACTGTTCCGTTGGTCGTCCGTGAAGACATGGTCTTCCCCTTCAAAGTCGAGGTTGAGTAGACGGTAGAGCAGATGGTCCTTCAGCTTGGGGATAAAAGACTATAACCCCAGTGCAATTAGCAGCGGAAAGCGGGAGGTGGAAGAAAAACACCTTTACGGCCGGGTCCGTTTCGTGTTCCCGCAAGAAGGAAAATATATCCAGAGGATACCTGGACGTCTCAGAGATAGAGTGGTGTAGTTCTGGCTCGCAGGAAGTCAGCGGATCATCATCGCCCGCCTTGACTCCACTGCCGATTTCAGAACGACGGAAATGCCCTCTCCTGACTTCGTGTTTTGTTATCTGCCTCAACGCGTTGTTCTTGTTCGTCCAAGTGTAGGCCGTCTTTATGGCGCGGTGGGCAAGTTCACCCTGATGACGAGGTTAAAAAGGGACAGATTATGGGGCACGGAAATAGTGGCACGCACGATTTGAGTCGTATATGAATCTGTAGTGCCAAATTGCACGATCGTCCGAATATAGTCCCCAATAGCATGAAATTTATATGTCTTCAGGTTGAGTCCTTTTGGCTTTGGTGCGGAGGATTGACCACTGGCGGTCTTGGATGGGTCTTCGGCTTGCCTTCGTCGTTGACGAGCCACGCGCTCCCTCGGAAGCTCAAACGTGCGGTACGCCTGAGTAGTTTCGTCTCTAAAGTTCCGTAAAATGCGACCAAGTTGCCTGGAAGTCTTCTCAAAGCGGGAGAGAGAGGCCTCGGTGTGCATGCGGAGTTTAGCCAGCGCATGCCATTCTGCGCAGCGGTACAGTACGGTCATAACGAGCCGATCATGGCCCTTTGGGAAGAGTCCTTCAAAGGCTGGAACGGAGCACTACACCGTGGTTAAGAGCGACGGACCTCACAAAAAAACGAAGATACTTGCTTGCAAGAGGTCTTCGAAGTCTCGCGCCGCTAACTTTTTCATCTCTGAGGCATTATCTGAGAATTTACGGATGACACCGCGACTAAATGTAGGTATCTGTCGAAAACTGATCGATATTAGCTTTGGTGGCGACGACATGGGGGTAACACCGTGACAACATCGCCTCACCGTTCATCCAACTTGGCGACCAGCTGTCCAGAAGGGGAAATGACATACAGGACACGTATCAGATGCGTGAATAGTGCCTTCCATGTCCCAAGCTCGAACTCATGCATGATATCCACAACGAGCATTGAGAAATGGTTGAACTTGAATTTCTGGAGTTTGGTAGCGAAAGCGTTCTGTGAGTGATAAAGTCAGGCGAGAATGTCACGAAAAGGACTGAATACCAGAAATTACCATGGTCGGTACAAGGGACTCAAAGTCGAGCAACCGTCGTACTGCGACACCATCAACCGGCTTGCCTTGCTGGTATATGAAGTCCCTCGCTCGTCTGACCTTGTCTAGGGCGTAAACCCGAAGGTTGTCGATCCGGAGCTGCAAGTCGCGAAAAAAACCAGTATTATCAAGTTTTGCTTTCGGGACCAAACATCTAGGACAGAGGTATTCACTTCCATCGCGGATCGTTGCCAAGAGAACTCTATTCACTTGGAGTCAGCGGGCATAAGTAAAGAGTAACGATAACTACTTCTCGGGGTAATCTGCCGAATATGTAAAAATTCTGGGATAGAGCCGGCGAAAGATGCCATCAGCACATTTCAACACTATGCCGTGTTCGTATGCATGTAGAAATTCTTCGTCTAAAAGAATCTTCCAAACAGCGTGCATGAGTTCTCGCCGACAATGTGTCAGTAGACTCCGGATTGCTGATTTGGTAAATTCCCCGGCAGTGGCGATGAAGTGTGTGATTGTGTCTGGTAACTGACATCGATTGGATTATGCCGCACGGAACAGCCTAAAAGCTATCCACTCACCGAAGGTATGAAGGCAATGTGGTGACAAGCACCGGAAGAAGGTCGAGCACGGATGTACTTCGAAACGTTCCCGAAGGAGAGGTACACAGGCCACGCCTTGGCCGTTCCGAATGATGCCAATGCGGTAGCGTCTGATGAAAACATCATCGCTGCGATAACTTTCTCGAGCCTGCAGCCAGGTTCATTCGGTTGCTTTTGCAGGTCGTCGTGAGCTTTTAGCCAGGCGTCAGAGGTGTATAGTTCATCGAAAACTCGTTGCTCAGTCCCATTGATGGGATGTTTCCAAAATCGTTTGAACGGAAAGAGGTGGTGATATTTGCCGTCCAGGCCAGAAAATGCGGACTTCACGACGCCCATCAAGGGACGATAGAGCAAACCGCTGATGGTGAATGACCGGTGATATCCCGTGGAGTCCGAGTTAAGGGTCCGAGTGGGAACTTCAATATCCACATCGACTTCCCGCCAGCCGTCAGAAGCTAAAGTCGAGTTTCTACGCTCCGCATCGAGAACTGAGTTCTGAGTAGCGACACTGAATTCCGAAAGATCTTCAGCTTTGAAGTCGTCGGCAAGGAGGACATCACGAACAAGACGATCGATCTCCTGCTGAGATTTTACAACACTTCCCGAGTATTTCCATTTCATGAGTCTGTAAATAGACATATTTTGAAAAGGCCATGGGGGAGACGATTCAGAATCTGTCAGGGTTTCCTCTGGTGCAGGAAATGTGGGTTCGGGTGGCTGGCGTCCTCTGTATGTCAAAGCATCGGGGGTAACGACCGCGTCGGGATCATACGATGGCCGATGGGGATATTCACGAAGTATCCCAAAAACATTCAAAGCCGTACGGATGGTATCGCGGACGTGGAGTATGATTCTTCGGATCGTTGGTTGTAAAGGTGTCGAGTTTCCGGCAGGGGCTGCTACTGGGACGGGCAGTTGTGGGAGCTCGTCGCGGTATCTCTTGGGTAAACGAGACGTTCGCCGTGGGCGGGCCGACTGGTCGTCGGTAGGGTTCTGGGGTTCGGTAGACAATATCCCCGGGGGCACTGAAGGGGGCATGCCAGTGAAGTTCAGTGGTTCGGGTGCCGGCGCATGCCTTGCTTCCAGTGAAGGGGGGTTCCCAAATGAATCCGGCGTATCTGACCGTGAACGGTGAAGTCGAGGCGAGCACGATGCCGATGAAGCGCCTAGTTGTCTAGGGACTTTAGTCGACCCGATACTGGTAGCCAGAACCTAGTACAAAGAACCGGTGAGTAAAATAGGGTATTGGGATAGAGGAATCAGCGACTTGCCATGGCTTCCGGGTCAATAGCCTGAGGGCGAGACTCCGAGTTGGTCGTTGACTTGACCAATGCACGTCTTTTGTGCTTGTTCTCCTTTGCCGATTCAAGGCGTTCTCTACGCTTTTGCATGCTTGAGTGCAAAGAGCCTTGGTAGATCTGACATGTTGCCCGGTGTCGGTTTAGTGAACGTTGGTTGTCGAATGGCGGTTTGGGGCATTCACCACCACAAGAGAAAAACGCAACCATGGAAACGAAGTGCCAACACTGTCAGGACCCTGTCCTGTAGGAAAGTTGAGGGGAACACTGGTCACGAATCGGAGGTAACTGTATAAGGGCCGGCGGGTGAGGATGTAGGCGAGGACTGGGAAGGTGAGAGAGGTAGAGGCAGGTTGCGAGGGCAGGTGGGAAGGAGGGAGTCACGGGTTGATAGCCGGAGAGGATCGGACGGTGCCGCCGGTCAGCAAGTCGGTTCGGGTTAGCTGAGTCCCAGGACTCGCCTTGAACGAGTTTTAGCGCAGCGGCGACCCTGAATCTCCTTTTTTGCTACCTATCCTCCAATCACAGCTCTCAAATGCCCGGTGGTAGAGTCGTCAAGCGATGACGTTACACACTGCGCTGCAGATCAGTGGGGGCTCGTGAAAGGTAGGGGTGATTCTCATCGTGGATTCCCTTGACCTGCTCGTCTCGACCTCTCCAGCCATCATGGGACTCAACATCGACAGGTGAGACCTTGGGATCCGTCAGTCAATGCTGCCCATCGTCGACTCGGATGTCCCACGCACCGCGGTTGACAGCCTCGACTTGTCCTCCTCGACCCCCTGCTCGGCGTTCGCTACCTCGGCGTCGCCATCTTGCTATGTGAACCCAACTGCGAATTGCGCAGATGCTGGAAAGGGGGTGCAAGGTAGCTTCGTTTGAGCGACTGAGTCACGATGATGCTGGCGAGCGGCGGGCAGCGGTGTCCATGATGCTTGAACTACTAGTCGACATACTTACATCAGCAGTTTGGCGGGCCTGGAACCTATCATGTGCCGTACGGTTTCGTAAGGAGGCGGCGAGTCGCAACTTCACTCAGACGACGCTTATGGTGTAGTACAGATCAATTTGAATCACACAAGTCCGAGTAGATAAACGCGAAAACCCTATTTGTTGCGGCGGGAATGTAGATAATATCTAGTAGTACAGACAATGACTCTACTACTGGGTTCTGTGGTTTAAAATCTCGCTGCCCCTCGCGCGCAAATTTGATAGCAGTGCATGGATGTGAGATTGTTCCTCATTCGTACTGTTCTTCATTTTGTGTAGTCAGTCAAGGGCATCGTCATAGATGGGCCCATATTGCATGGCAAGAAAATCAGGCTCGGGCCCCGGAAGTAGTCCTTCCAGCGCCCAGCGAAGGACCGCACAACAGAATGCGACCATCTTTTCGAGATCTGCATCATCCGAGTCGTGCGGAAGGTAGTGGTAGACTGTGGGCTTCACAGACCACACAGATTCCAACAATATAGAGGATAGCGCTTGGGTGGTGAAAGGTAATGTGGTCGTGGACCCATCATTGAACTAAATTGATCAGTGAGTACTAATTACGGTCTTCATAAACAAAGAGACAACTTACGCGCATGATATCTGTGAAACACCAGTTCTCGAGTAGTGGATTAACTATTGAGGACCAGCGCACGCCGAGATCACACCATTCATCAATCGGAACAAAGAGACCGAAGAAGTGCTTGACCGTGAGACGTGCGACGTCCTTAAAATGGCGGCAAAGGTCGACCCACCCCTGCCGACACTTTGTAAGGACTGAGGCCTTAAATGTAGCCTTCCAATCATCTAGATGAAATGTGTGGTGAATAGTTAGTTGTTTGGCGTCAATTAGAGCAGCATAAAAGCTTACCGGGGTTTTGTTGTAGGAATTATCTGATTGCGTCATATGGACTAACCCTTGTATGTACATGTATACGCGTATGTACGTATGTAAATGACTGTACAATATATATGGCCTGAGTGATCGATGGGATGCCTCCCATCGATTATCACTCAGTCCAGGTCCACGGCTAGTATCTGCTCCCAGTCAGTATCAGCTACTACCCTATTCTTCAACATTTGTGTATTTAAGCGGGATGCAAAAGAATCTACCTGGCGCTCAATGAAGTCGTTGTCATCGTTGGGATTCCGAATCGGATTAATCCGGACAAAGTATTCGCTCAGATTGTTGCTGAGTTGGGATGCAATTTCTTTTGGAAGGCGGCGGGCCGTCTGGTTGCCACCACTCTGATTGGATGCCAATGTGAGGGCACTGCCAGTGCTGTTTTGACGAGGAGCATGGATGCAACTCTGTCGGGGAGGCCGGATCTCACGTTCAGAATGTGTCCGTTCCTGTTGAGGGAGCTCGTAGGTAAATAAAAAATATGCAAAAGAAATCGGCTTACATGTATATTGTCATTGAAGGCAAGCCCGCGTTGCGATTCGCCCCGTCAAATTGGAGCAATAGATGGAGACGGATACGCGAATGTAGACGAATGTGTGGGTACGGAAACGTATGCCAATGTGGATGGATACACAGATGAGGTATTGGCAGTGGTATCAGCAGCGACAGACCCATGAGTGAATGCGGATGGATACATACATAGATGAGACCCAAGTGTCAGTGCTGTCAGCGGAGGCGGTGGCAGCAGCGATGCGTTGTGTGATATACTCATTTTGCGGTCCAGAAAATGTGGTCGCTGATGGGTGAACTGACGTTGACAATGGATAAGGGTGTGATCGACCAAGATTCGATGAAGTTTGGGGTTGCATGAGGTCTTGACAAGATCGGAAAGACCCAACCATAGCTTCAACTTGAGGCGACAGCGTCGTGAATCCGAAGTAAGGAAGGACTGGGTGAAACTCGTCATTGGTTGGGATACTGGGTGTTGGCTGAAGTTCGGACTGAAAATACTGGAATGGGGGGAATTGGGCAGGATTCCAGTAGTGATCATCCTAAAAACTGTGAATATGTTCAACTAGACGACCAACAAGTGGTACATACCGGATGCTCGTTTGACGACATCTTGTCGGATGTCCGAAGTCACTCGAGAGTCAAACAAGGGAGGTAAAGGGGGTCAGAAAACAAGTGGTTGGTATACATATATACCTTGCATTGATTCATGGTACGATATCGATATCGTCAACAAACACGAGGATACAGCTGACCTATACATTCACAGCAGTCTTATCAGAAGCAATACCACGCGCCCCAACACGTGCCCGCTCTTTGGCCTCGATAACGTCCATCTGAGCATCTGTAGCAGCCAACTCCAATGCTTCCTCCGAATACAATGCGTGCTGAAAACGAATGTGGTCCTCAATGCTAGTAAAGTCACCAACAATTTCTTCGAACAGTCGAAGAGATGTTGTGTCACGTCGAACCAGGTATTGAAGAATCTTGTGATAATGCTCTGCCTCCTTCAGCTCCCATGCAGTGGCCAGAGCACGGTGACGCCTGCTCTCCCGGCCAGCCTCCTTCAACGCCTTGGCTTCAGCCAGAGCCCCATCATTGAGCAACTGACCCTCGATAGCAGACACCAATAAATCCTTCACTTTGGACTGGAAGATTGTGGGTTAATAGTATGATAACAAGCCAAATATTTCAAACCTGCTGTGTGGTATCCGTGAAGACATGATTCGCCTCCACTCTCAAGGACTTTCATGCAAAGTGGAGTTCAAGTGATTGCCGTAATTGGGGCATTGGGTAGGCTATTGCAGAGGGTGCAGAGATGCTTCTACCTCTAGGAGCAGCAGGAGATGATACAAACTCCCCTCCAGAAGAAGGGAAAGCGGAATCCGTGGTTGTAGTTGTATCCGAACTTGTGATGGCACTGGCGGGTGAAGGGGGTGTAGCTGGGCGCTGAGACAATACAGCATCCTGGCTACAGAAGTAGCCTGCTCGATCCAGATGCAGTTCTGCATCTGAAATGTTGGAGGGGTGGCCCACCAAGGTGATGGGCGACATGGGAGGAGCACTGCAGGGAAAAAGAAAAAGCGGAGTCCCAAGCCGTATTGTGATTTCGGAGCCCAAAACACTCCGAACGTTTCATACTCAAGTGTTAGTAGTAGGGCAACGCAAAGGAAGACCCGGGCTCGATATCATCCCTACTCAGGGCATCTGTTCGGACGAACCCTATGTGAATAGATTCCCTTGCGGTAGGTTGTGGTACTTGTGTACTCTTTCCTTTGAATCGGACACGGACCGGCATGCTAATTGACATGTTTATTTGAACTCCTAGAATCGTTTTCCTGTCGATTGCGGCAGTATATATCGGTTGCCGACCACCCAGGTTCGCCTGCTGACTGGCAGTGACAACGAGTCGGGCACTCTGTACCGTAACAGCTCGGTAGGCGAGTGGATTGCATACGACTGGGACGTCACTGATAGTATCAGACAGATACATTGCCGACTACTAGTACTATGCCAGAACTTTCGCTCCATTGGAAACTTGCCCTTCCCAGGACCGGGACTACTCAACTTGCGACTCACTTTATGTCTGTTCGTGAAGTTGACACTGACGCATGCATTGACATGTGTATTTGAGCCTTCAGAACGATTTTTCCATTGATTTGTCGATCCGAGTCATATATTGGCTATTGCTTGCTGATCACTCAGGTTTGCCTGCTGTCAGGAGGTTGGATGCGCTATTCCGTAACGGCAAGGTAGGCTTCCAGTTATCGTACGGCGAGGCGACTGACATGATGATGCCTATGACATGATGACACCTATGACATGTTAGCCCCATCGTGAGGTATATTGCAGACTATAAAGGACTCTCTGAGTCATTCCAAGACTTCAAGTTGCCCATTCCCTCGCACTACTCGACTTATGACTCGGACACACCTCATGTCTGCACAAAGACCTTCTACGTCTGCCAATTCTGAACGTGACCCTGCGTTGGCAAACGATAGAGCGCAAGATACTCTGTCCAGAGAGAAACACTGAATAAGGGAGTTAGAGGAAGAGCTCGAGCAATTTCGCTCAACCAAGGAAGCGAGACGAATGTAAGCCAATAAGTTGTGATGTACTACCCCTCTAACTGACAACTTGGGATACCACCAGAAACTCTGTCAGCATTGTTAACAAAGGACGCGCATTCCGGAGAGTCATTGATTTATTTCATAATGCAACCGACCTTGTCCGTGAATATGATAGACGGGCAGACATTGCGGATGAGGGCTTGGATGACGTGGATGACCCTAATGGCCCATTCCCACATTCCCCCCTGTAAGTTTCACCCGCGCATGTTCCCTCGTCTACTAGTATATGGTATCTAATTCTCGTACTAGTCAAGACCACCTCTACTGGGGCTTCCAAGAGCTCATCGATTTTTTCCCGTGGATCAAGCCTAGATTAACAGATTGTGAACCCGGTGAACTCGAGAGGATACTTAAAGAGGTAAAGCAAACCACATCAAATTTCGTGTCTGTGTCTAATGTGCTTCAGTTGCGAAAGGGCGGCGACGGGGCTCGGGGTGACGATGCCTCTAAGCTGAAGAAAGAGGTTGTCAATTGGCTTACCAAGCTCTTCGGTCCCGTCAACCCCCCGATTTCACCCAGTATGAAGTCTGACCGTGGCTTGGAAAATGACGTTACGGGACGTCTGCTCTGTCCTATCGAGTACGACTGGAACAATGCTGAGTAAGTCATTGCTCTTCTCGTGTACCTACCACTGACAGTTGTCAGAGTACGGAAAAATGTCCGCAAGCGCCACCCGCACTACTTAGTGACCAAAGACTCTTGGCCAAGCTTCCTGTACAATATGGGATATCAGTTTGATCCTGACCACATAGAGAGAGGTCTGTTCAAATCTACCTTTTTGCTAAAGGTGCTTATCCCCCCCGGATACATGTTGATGCATACTGAATACAACACCACGGCCAGGCCTTCAAGGTGATTTTCACTTCTCCATCGTCTGCCGAAGAAGTTTCCGCTGGTGAACATCCTGAGACGCATGACGCGTACAGACGCACGCCCCCGGACACCGATAAAAGTACCCGTTCCCACGTCGCATGTCTTATCAGTATGCGCACTGTCAAACCTCGAGCGATTGCATATGCCGCAGTACAGGTACTGCTTTTGATGGAATGTTTACAATCACTGATAATCAATGTAACAGCTTCGTTTTGCGCTGTCGGGTCTCACGTGCTGGCGAACAATTGACAGAGACTTCAATGCCCAGGTTTTCTATTCACATATTGTTGAATATTTCGAAGCTCCCCCTGGTGTAGCTGCGAAGGCCCGAGTTCACGATCTGTTGCTCTGGTGGGATAGGTACGAAGTTTCTAACTACCCCCCAAACTGGATGCTTAGCATACCATATGACAGGAAAGTTTTCGGACTTCATCGAGACATTCCCCGGGCTCCCGTAGATGTATCACGTTCATCTGTTGTACGCTTGACAGCCCAGCGTGTTTCGGCGGAGGCGCCTCCGCCTCCTGTGCAACAAACAACCACGTGACTACTGAAGGACTGCCGCATTAGTCATAGCCAAGCTACATACATATTATTTTAATCACCTAATGATTTACTCTGTTGTAAATATAAACAGATCATATACATTCATGCCTTGTGTGCTGGCTTATTGGTATACACATTCAATGACACCACTATTGAAAAAATCCTGCCATTTATGGGAAAAGATCAAAGAATTGTAATGGTAATTCTATTTCTTTATCACATTCCTATCAGATGATATTGCATGGATGAAGATCAAAGTACTGTGATAGAATTCTAACATCACAATATTATCAGCACATTTGTACCATCTATATATGAATTATTCAATCTTATATTGCATTTCAATGTGAGCTGATAAAGAAGATTCTTGACAATCTCTACAAGTTATTGGCAAATTGGCAATCATATCGTCCTTGATATTGTTATATCATATTCTTATCAGGTGATAGAGCATGGATAAAAGATCAAAGTATTGTTATGGAATTCTAACACCACAATATTATTAGAATGCCTGTGCCATCTATATATGAATTATTCAATCTTATATTGCATTTCAATGTGAGCTGATAAAGAAGATCCTTGACAATCTCTACAAGTTATTGACAAATTGGCAATCATATTGTCCTTGATATTGTTATATCACATCCTTATCAGGTGATAGAGAATGGATAAAAGATCAAAATACTGAGATAGAATTCTAACATCACAATATTATCAGAACACCTGTACCATCTATATATGAATTATTTAATCTTAGATTGCATTTTAATGTGAGCTAATAAAGAAGATCCTTGACAATCTCTACAAGTTATTGACAAATTGGCGATCATATTGTCCTTAGTATTGTTATATCATATTTCTGTCAGATGTTATAACATGGCCAAAGCACAAAACATGGTGGTGAGACTCTGTTACAATAAAATCATCTCTAATAATGCCTATGAATTCTAATTCATACTAAGAATTGGCTCTCAGGACACTTATGTATAATTATTTCAGTTGTTATTAATGATCTTTGACCTATATCTGCCTATATACATCATTAGCTTTTTGCTAATAATAATTGTTGGGATTATGGGGATTGTGGAGTTTATAATGTCATTGTATAATATTATCCAAATTTTTCAAATTTACTGATGTACCTGATATATACAATATTGCACACTACTTAACTCTAGTCTCTGATCATGAATCAGTCTAGTCGTGAATGAGAGTGAGAAAAATCACACCACTTGCGTGATGCTCCGAGCAGAGTCAAAAGATGGACTACACTCGTACTGAGATCGCATGACGAGGCACGATACGAACCTTCCATGTTGATCGTCCGCTCAAGCCCTCATCCCTCTCCTCCTCGACTGCCTTCCGATCGGCTATCCGCCACATGTTCACGTTTGCAACATCTATCGTCGACACCGACGGTCCCGAGAAAGACCTATGATGTTTTGATCCCACGACAAGAGTGAAGATACCAGTGGACATGGTTACGAAATCGTGGGTGGAAAAGTTCGCTGGTTGTGACGCCAGCGAAAAAACAATGCTGTAGAAACATTGCGGAAGAAGGATGTGCGAGCAATGGTTCGCTTGCCTGGGGGATGGAGAGACAAAGTAAAATAAAATGAAATGAAAACTAACATATGAGTTTGTGCTGCTTGCTGTTGATTTTAAGCACGAGGCGGTTGTGAGTGTCGGCGAGGACCTCCTCGTTGATGATGGCAAGGTTGAAAGCTTGAGGCCCCCCTATGGTAATGTGCCAGAAGTGCCTCTGATTCCCTTGGTACAATAGAAGAGCATGCTGTTGGGAGTCGACGCGCGAGTAACACCACTTGTGGTTCTCCACGCTGGACCAGAAACGGACATGCATGTCCACATGTTCCTGCTGCCAGCCGTTGTTGACCATGGCGTCCATCATGCGGATTGTGGCTTGTCCGAACTGTTCGAAAGTTAAGTTCTCATCCTGCGTGATGCTGGATTTGTCATGTGCAATGACAGAAGGAACGAAAGTGTGCGTCCCGTCTTGGCCTGGTACTAAGGATAGCGCGTGGTCGTCTGCCGCGTAGGAAAAGGACTTCTCAGTGTCATCAAGACCTGAGTTTGTGAAATACCAAAGCTCACAAAATTGGTGGGCCTTAAGCTTGCAGATTGCAACGAGGGACGGGAGGACGAGGGGTCGCGAGGAGACTGCCCTGTCGGGTATCAGGGCATACTTCATCTTGTTCTTTTTCCATTCTTCTTGAAGAATTTGCGCTTCATCTTCTTCTTGTTGCACTTTGAGCTGGTCAGCTCTTTCTTGTGCAGCAAATCAAGCTTCGTTGGTGTCGTGTTGTATCTGCTGCCACTGTACCTTGTCCCTGTTGTTCAGAAGAGTCCAACGGTTCTGGAGGGCATTTGCTGCTTGAGTGGGCATGAGGCCCGCATCGACAAACAGTTCTCGCTCTTCTTCAAAGTCATTGGTAGTGTAGTCTGGAGGGATTGCTGCGTTGGGATCCTCCATCGTGAAAAGGAGTGTGACGGGTGAAGAGAATGCGAAAACGACAGGATGTAGGAGCAGGAATACTCCTACACTACTCACGGAAAAGTAGCGGCGAGGTGGCAAGAGACAAGGAAAGCTGCACACGCACGGACTAAATTCTCGGACAGTCACGCGTGACTGACCCAGAACGACACCTTCTTCAGAGCACCGCCACTGTCCGCGGGCACGCTCCCATCACGTGCTCCACCCACTCAGATGTGACCAAACAATGTTTGGGCGGGGATTGGGTTATACTAGAGCAGCTGAGCGGCAAACTGTCATGCCCACCGTTCCACGGTCATTCGGCTCCATGGAGGAAGAAAAGGTCATCGCATATTGGCACGAGATCGACGCGTTCCAGACGAACGTGAAGCTTTCAGAAGGGAAGCCCAAGTATGTCTTCCATGGACCGCCTTTTGCCACTGGCTTGCCGGATTATGGTTATCTGCTGGCCGGTACTATCAAAGTGCGGTTTGGTCTTGTGATTCGGCTTCGTAAAAGGGCCCAACGATGGTGTCATACTGAATATTTGCATCTTGTACAGGACACCGTGACGCGATATGCGCACGTTACTGGTTATCATATCACCTGGCGATTTGGCTGGGACACCCACAGTCTACCTGTCGAACACGAGATTGATAAGAAACTGAGTATCACCGGCCGAGAAGACATGCTAAAGATGGATATCGACAACTACAATGCCGAATACTGCGCTGCCGTGATGCGTTTAACGACTCGTCCGAATAGCGCGCGACCGTCGAACCCATGGGCCGCTGGATCGATTTCGACAATGATTACAAGACGCTGAACACAACGTTCATGCAGAGTATCCAGTCGGCGTTTGCAGAGCTTTGGAAAAAGGAGACGGTGTATTGCGGTACGCAGGTGATGCCGTATCGACTGGATGTATGATGCCGCTCTCCAACTCTGAGGCTAGGTTGGACTATTGGGATGTCAACGATCCAGCGGTTTCAGTTACCTTTCAACTTGTCGCTGATCCCACCACGGTACTGGCTGGCATGGACGACCCGGACGACACCGTGGACGCTGCCGTGTTGTACATCCATCCCGAGTTCAAGTTCATGTATATCAAGATCCACGATGAGGAAAAGGATGCAAACTACATACTTTGCGATAAATTGCTTAGGACGCTGAACAAGGACCCAAAGAAACCAAGTTTAAGAAGGTTGTGACGTTCAAGGGTGCGGATTTGAAAGGATGGCGATATGTACTGCTCTTTGAGTACTTCATTGAGCAGGTGAGGGGAACTTTTTGACTGGGAACGTTGAGAACCTAACACACACATTCATTCGCAGTACGAGGACCAAGCATTCATCATCGTCACTGATATCGTCCAACAAGCACCAGCCTTTGGTGAAGACGACCGCCATATCGCCAGGGGGAATGGTATCAGTCAACACACGATCGTCTGGTTGTTCCACTTCAGCTGACATGACATTCATGCAGGTGGCAGATAAAGAGATTATGAAGTTCTTGAAGGCCAAGGGACGTCTCGTCGTTCAATCCAGCATCAATCACTCTTACCTGTACTGCTGGCGGTGTGTACCTGAATGACACAGAGGGGTTGAGATCGAACTTTGTTTGTAGATCAGGCACACCTCTCATTTATCGCGATACCCTCTTGGTCCGTAAGAGTGGAACCCATCAAAGATCCACTGGTTTCTAACAACAATGAGACTTTGTGGTGAGAATGGCTCACCTTTCTGATAACCCCTCCCGACTGAACGAGCCAAGGTTCCTCAATCCATTGACGATAACCGCTTCGGCAACTGGCTTGCCAATGCACGCACTTGGAATATCTCAAGAAATCATTAGTAGGTTACTCTGCTACCGTTGTGGGCAAGCGATGATTCAAGGAGGTCCGTTTGACTGTTACATTCATTGCTGGTGAAGTAATGATAAAGACAAATCTTCTCAGGTCATCATTGTCAGTTCCATCGAGGAACTGGTATGGTTGACTGGTGCGACTGGCATCACCAATCATACCCATCGGGACAAGATAGGCCACCTCACCATTCCCTTGCAAAAAGAAAGGGTGTCCTAAAGAGAGTCAAGGAAGTCTTTGACTGTTGGGTCAAGTCAGGCAGGTAAGCATACCTCACATCGAACCCTTGTCCAACCAGAAATTGATCTGGGCAGCAGCATGCCATCTGCCCAAGTCCACTATCCATTCGAGAACAAGAGTTTTTCGCGTATAGTTTCCATGGAGATTTTGTATCTGAAGGCATCGATCAAACGTGAGGATGGTTCTACACGTTGCTCGTGCTTTCGACCCATTTCGTCAGTAGAGCGCCGTGGAAGAACTTGATTGTCACCTGCCTTGTCCCCGCTGCTGATGGCAAGAAGACGAGCAAAAGTCTCAAACTAGTACCCCGATCCAAATCTAATGTTCGACAAATATATTTCATGCTCGAGTGGAATGACAAGCCCAGATCCTGAGGCTGAACGTTGCCTTTCCAGGATATCTCTGGTGGGCTCGCCAATCATCCGTGGCGAGAGCCTTCGATTCCGTGAGGAGGGTGTGCATGACGTCGTCTCTCGTGTCATGCCCCCATGGGTCAATGCCTTCTGTTTCTTCCTCGGTCAAGCGAGCCTCTTGCAAAAGACAATGGAATCAAGTTCAAGTACAACCCTCGCGTGCCACTTTCGAACAACGTCATGGATTGGTGGATCCTCACACGTTGTCAATCCCTCATCTTGTCGTTCCGTGAGGAGATGGCTGCATACATGCTTTACAGCATACTCCCGCGCCTCTTGAATCTCGTTGACGAACTGACGAATGGATAGATTCGATTCAACAGATGAAGATTAAAGTGCAAGGACAGTATGGAAGACACGGTGCTGCATTGAACACCCTATTCGAAACACTGCTCACATTGTGTCATGGAGCTCACCCGTGTCAAGAACGCGCTCCCCAACACATGCCGCCAGCCACTGTCGCGCTCGTCGCGGACTCCGTCGGACACTGACGCACTCATCAGCGTCATCACGCACGATGGCGGACACTGTCGCACTCGTCACGCACCCCAGCGGACACCGGCGAACTCTTCGCCCACGCAGCCGGCCACTGGCAGACTCATCACGCATGGCGGCAGACACTGGCGGACTTGTCACGCACTCCGCCAGACATTGGCAGACTTGTCATCTTATTTATTTATTTGGGCACTTATTAATGCATGCACCCATTGTGGTGGTCTGTGATGAGTACTAAACAACCCCTTGACCCCTTGAGACCCCCTCTCTAAAGTTGTTGAGCGCATCAATGACGCCGTCGTAATCAATGCATTGGTCTGCAACAACCAAGACACTGCAGTCGCATGTACACAAGACACAGTTGATCAGTTCGCAATATGGGAGAGGGTCTAGATTTACCAGCTCGCGGAGATGCTGTCCCATTTCCAGCCTGTGAGACGACCTTGACTGGGTTCATCATGCTGTCCAACATCTTGAACATCTCAAATTTTCCCCCACGCCGAATCTCCACGGGGTAGTTGGGATCCTGCGCACTCCAAAAGACGAACTCGCCCATGCCACTGCGGAGCTGCAACGAGTCCATCACCATATCGGGTTTGGATGTGGGCATTGATATCCCCACTGCGTGGATCCAGTCAGGGAATGGGACAGGTCGTAGTGGGGAGTGTCGATGACCGAGAGATAGGGAGAATGGTGTACCCAGGCTCCTACGCAACGCACAAATGTATTCTTTGCGAAAAATGTTCTCTGGATGGTTTCGTGTTGCATGTGAGCGATGCCGTTGAAGAATGGGCGTACTGTAAACTTGGAAACACTCCATGTGTATCATTATAAGAGCATCCAGCCGATCTTACAGGGACTGGGGATCAAGGGTCAGGAACATGGGGTGCAGGACCGTGAATGTTGCTTTCATGGTGTCTAGGTGAGAGCAATTCCGCTGTGACGACCTCCCAGATGATGAGCGCATCTGTTCCGAGTCTCTGCAGGTGAGATCAAGGAACCATTTAATGATGACAATGGCGACCTGGTCTCTAAAGGTGTCGTACTATGCGCGTCGAATCGGGCGCTGTCACGGAAATGACAGCAAATTGAATCCGGAATCCCGGTCTGGACAGAGCGAAAATGGAAATGGTCGAACCCCGGGTTACTTGAAGGACAACTCGGGACCCGGCTCTGGCGAGCGCATCGATGACCGTGACGTGGCACGCACACAGCAGAAAACCACCCAGGAAGCACGGCGAGGACTCGGAAAAGAAGGAGAACGAAAACAGAGAACGAAAATTGAGCAAGGCACCGAGATCGATCTCCCCCCGAAACATTAATACGACTCGTCCGCTCAGCCAAAAAAGAAAACAAATGGAACATGCGCACACTTACCACCTATTCGCTGTAGCACCCGAGCATCGCCATGGAATCAGAGATGACAGGGTCGGCGGAGGTATGATGGACCTGGCTATGAGGGGCGGAGAGTGGGTCCTAGTACTTGCAAACGTCCGAACTAACTTGGTCCGCACTATGGCTGGTATAGGTTTCTCCGACCCAACAATCTTTGAGGGAGAAACCGACTAACACCGCCTTTCGCTGGAGGCCCATTTCCGCCCAACTGGTGGGCCCGCTGTCAATGGACACGCCCCTCCCCATCGTGGTTTAGTTCGCCGTCCATTCCTTGACGTGGCATTTGGGATCGTGTACTTGTCCCCAGCCCAGGACGTGCACGCACCGCCCGCTCAGCGCTCATACTCTGCGCACTGATGACACTCGGCTTGCACAGTGAATGCGCCACCTTGGCGTGGTCCACCCCGCTCGCACGTGGGGGTGATGACGTCACTGGCAAGCAGCAAGATCATGATGGTAATTGATATGTGATTGAGATGCGGAGGTGGGTGATCCGACGGGCTGGACTCATCAGAATCGGCGGATAGGTAAGAGGATTCTCGTAATACTCGGTCATATGAAAACAAAAACAAAAAACTGGATGGGGGAGCAGCCTTTACTTCGAGTTGGGACACGCTGATGGGACTCAAGTGAAAGTGAAAACAAAAACGAAAAGAGACGAACCCAAACACAAAACTAGTTTGTCCGCTCCCGCCCTTCGCATGTTCCGTTCATTTTATTTTTTGGCCTGGCGGACGAGTCGTATTAAGTCAGGTTCCGGGGGGGAGATGGAGCCTGAGCAAAGGCTCGATCTCTGATCTCCATTTTCTTCTCCTTCTTCTTTTCCTCACCATGCTTCCCGGGTGGTTTGCTGCCATGTGCATGCGATGTCACATCAACACACTCGCCAGAGCCGGGTCCGAGCCGTCCTTCTGCTCTTTTTGTGATATGATTGTGTTGACACCATGACTGTGCATTGCTATGAGAAAACCTGGATCCAACACCCACATCAGCTGCTTATTTGCACTACAACTCGCTCTCGCCATCCATCCAATGGCTTCCCTCCGCCGCAACAAGCTCATCGCACTCCCGAGTCTGTCCTGCGCACTCTCCTCCCTCCCCCAGGCAACCAGCCTCGATAGCGTATCCCTTCATCTGAGCATGTTCACCCAACATGCTGCTGAGAGTGAAGCCAAGGTACCTCCCACCTGCCCCACCTCAGATACCTCTCATCGTGCCACTTCCAGCTCAGAAAAATCTTGTCCAAGACTGCATCAGCATCTCACAGGGCTGCCGTAGTACTACATCCCTATCTGCAGTCTGTACGTTCCCATCCGTGCACTACCCCTGTGCCTGACCAGCTCCCAGCCATCCCATGCAGACTCGTCCAGCTCTCCACTGCCGTTGATGATGCGTAAAGATCACGGTGAGATACATCTCGTCGTCAATCCCGTCTTGGAGCGGTATGTTGAGGCAAAAGTGTTTGCGAGGTTGGCGCACAACAGGTGACTGCAGCGAGGAGATCACGTGGAGTGCTCCCGGGCGACAGTGAACCGGCAATGGGACAATTGCCAGGCAGCACCGCGCCCAATTAGCGTTGTATAAACGACCTTTAAACCCAATAAAGCCAAAATTGCACAAGGGGGATGCGCTACACGAGAGGGTGGGCGAACAGTTAGAAGGACGTACGAGGGCAACACCAACAAGTGGGGACGGCCATGAGGGGAGGGGAGGACAGATAGGTGCTAGGAAGGGCATGAGGCCCGGGGGCCTGGTGCACGAACAAGCGGGTGGGCAGGGTGCAAACCAGCTGGATTGGGCGGCATGAACCAGCTAGGGTGGTGGATGGTAAACGGCCGAGCGGGCACTAACGGGCTGAGAGGGTGGTAGGTGCAGAGAGCAGGTCAAATGCAAAGTACTTATCTTTTTTTTCTGTTCTTTTCAGCACATGTGCATAAACAGCTAAGCAGGCACGGCGAACGGCCGGGTGGGTGTGAACAGGCTGGGAGGGTGCTAAGCGTAATGAACAGGTCGAATGAGGTGATGCTTATCTTTTTTTTTCTTTCCTTTGGTTGGAGGAGGGTCGGATGATCGAGGTTTTGCAGGAAGAAGAACTCGACTGCGGGGTTGTGGGGTCGCTGGTTGTCTGCTGGACACCCTTGCTCGAGCGGCTAGACCCGGTGCCTGCAGTTGCAGCCTCTTGCAGGATGTGCAGCCATTCTTCGTACATGGCTACCTCTTACTGTTTGGTGAGCGAGAAGTCCTGGATGAGGGTCTCATATGCAAAATTTATCTCCTGTAAAAGTTGGGCTCATGAGCAGCTAGCATGTCAGGCACTTAGCATGGAGGAAGTTCTGCTTTGCATACCAATTGGCCTTGAGCTCGGGCTCTTACATTGAGGAGGGAAGTGGAGGACTCGAGATGTGCATCTACACAATACGGGTTTACCAGTGCAGAGGCGAGAAAAGACGAGCACTAGTATTCACCCTCCGGTCATATCTTTTCGTCTGTCTGTGATTTGAATCTCAACTTTGCGATCACCTTGTCGATGCGATTGCGCTCCAAGGACGGATACCGGATCACCTTGGAACTTTTTGAGTGGCTCCATGGTTTGCTCCGGAATGTTGAGAATACACTGGCATAAGATGTTTGATCTGTGCGATTAGGTAACGGGTAAGTAGTCGTTACTGTTGTTTTCACGTGACTTGTCATTGTGGGAAAACCTCGTCCAAAAACCACCCTAGCTTCGGTCCTTCATGTCTGCTCAGCAGCTGCTCGGAATTTGTTGGTGACGGTGCCGTTTGACTGGGATGGAGTAGGGGATCATGTTCCGGGTTGACCGGTGGCGAAAAAATAGTTTTGTAAATGCGGAATTCATGGGGCTCTGGAATGCAACCGGGATTCTTGCTCGCATGATGGAGACTCATTAGCACGACAAAACAATGTCCATTGAGGGTACTAGTAATGACAGGAATGATACTATGCAGTGCGAAGCTAGGAATCCCTAGATGGAACTGACTGGCCAGCACTTATAGGCTTGGACAACGGTGACTCAGACATTGATGCTGATACTTGTTTCTAGCACAGCCCCATCCTACTATTTTTGGTCAGAATTTATGCTCTTTGCTGCCCCCTATGATGAGCTATAGTCGCGAATTTTGATATATATTGGCTATGAAAATAAAAGCATTGTGTAGATGCCCTACAACATGTGAATGTGATGCACATCGAAAATAATGTCATTGTTTCACAAAGGCTTATACGCCCTCATGATAAACTCCCCATCTTATCGAGATCAAACATTCTGTGTCAGTACTATGTATCAGCATGTTATTGTTTGGTCATTGTGTTAAGAAGCTCATATAAGCCCTTGTTAGGCCTTGCTCAGGTACACATTCTTGATTGACGTTACCAAGTCACAACAAGTACATATAACGCTAGGGTGGTCAACGTGATGTCGCCGTGCTACCTTGCTTTGTCCAGCTCTCTCTCCCACTGCCTAGGCGACCCTGCTCTCTCTCCCACTGCCTAGGCGACCCTGCTCTCTCGCCCTCACCGGTACCACTTCTTTCATGGATCTCCCTCCCAACCGGCCCCCCTCCTGCACAAACACTACAACAAGGAAGTAATGCTCGCAAATTCCTCTTTGGTTCACGCAGAAGGCCCGCCCGGCCAGCTTGTGTTCGAGGCTGCATTATACCCCCCATCAATAGGTAATGCTCGCTGCAGTCCTCCTAGACCCCGATATGGTGTCCCCAACAACAGCAGTGACCTTTCCAAGACACTTTACTCGCTTCTTTTCGCCTGGCTGGGTGGATGCTATCAACCAACATCCCTGTCAGCAACGATGACTTCGACATATTGAATCATCTGTCTCATTGATCTCCCAGCCCCCAAAACCTGCTGAGCTGGCCAACTCCCTTGCATCACCTTCGCCAATGAGCGTTTACAGAACTTCACTCAGAAACATATCTTTGAGTCACATGTGGACAAATATCAGACTGAGTGAATATTATCAGACCGAGGGAGTTTCTTATGATGCGATTTCTGCACATTTATTCCTACACGATTTATTGTCCACTGCACTTTTTTTACTCTCAGAGTACCATGTGCGCGTTAATTAGCAATGATAGTAAGTACTTTGCACCAGGTGTGGGTACGAGGTCACAGAATTGTCACTGGGATGCCTGGCCCTACTTCAGTGACATACTGACTCGTTTCGAGTCACCATGCTTGTGCTCGCTCACCCTTGCCATTACCGTTGCCGTTGCTGACACCCTCGTCACCATTCTCCTCGCCGTCACCGCCCTCATGTCGCCGTCACCATCACTGTTCCTCATCTTCGCTCTGGCCATGTCGTCGCACTCACACTCACTCACTCTTGCCGTCACTGTCACTCGTGGTTGCCCACGTGTTGCCGTCACCCACCCACCCTGCTCAGCAGGGACATTGTGAGAGGGTACAGAAGTGATGGTACAATGCACACGATCTTGTGTGTTGTGCCAACACTTCTTTCACCCTCACATTCGCCCTCCCTCCATGCTCATACCACACAGGAAGACCCACCACGGGTGTGGGTATGAGTATGGGCTTTCGCCAGGTATGGGTGCAGGAGGGTATGCCCTTGCAGTTGCCTAGGGTCTCCTTGGCATGGGTGTCGTGTCCACTGGGACGGGGGAGGGTGCTGGGTGGACGTCGCATGTGTCCGAGCTGGCAGGCATTGACCTGTGAGGTTGTGGGATCAGGGGGGGGCTGGGCAGGCAGGCAGGTGTTGTGTCCATTGGGAGACAATGAACTTGAGACTTGTTAATGCATGCAATATTATTGGGCACGCAGTGCTCTGAAAATAAATAAAAATAGTGCGGACAATAAATCATGGTGGGAATAAATGTGCAGAAATCAGTCATAGTGCCATATGGCGGAATACGTGCATAAGCAATGCATCACGAAAAAATTAGCCCATCACACCGCAGAAATCCAGCCTGTCACGAAATTTCGATCCGTCGCACTATTTGGTATTGCACATTGGATTGGTCATGTTCGCCGCGCTAAGTTGGACCCACGGACTGACCGAACCAGAAATGCCATTGTTAAGTATGCTGACCTACAAAGATAGTGAAAAAAAGTGCAAGTAAATGAAGTAAACTATGCACCTGAACAGGGAATAAGTTAGAAGTATCTACACCACCACACCCCAAGATCGTCTTTGAAGGGATGACAGGGATGACTCACATATGCATCGCTGAGACTTCTGCGAGGTCAAACCTCTCGCCACGAATTGCAGTGTAGACATTGTTTGGCGAGTTCGAATAGGAACGTGATGTGAGCTCTGATGAACTGAAGAAGTGCTCCGTCAGGCAGATGACAAGCTTAAGAACTGCTATGACGAAAACCACACAAGCACAGATGAACCAAATGATGAAATTGAGCATGAGCTTCTCCCGCCATGCTTGACGAATGTCCTGACGCTTCATTCGACCAAACCACTTGAGGAAAGAGGACGGCATCCACAAAGTTAGGACTCAGGGCAGCAGGACCCAGCATTGACATGCCGACATCTCCTTGACAACCTTGGTCATCTCATTTTCCATGATCTCACCTGCCATAGCCTCTTTAGCGACCAATCCTTCCTGCATCGGCATTTTGAAACATGTTCCTCGAAGGTGCGTGGGACTTGGAACCGTAGTTGGAGTTGGTTTCTTCCCCATTGGATGCCAGTTGACTCCGGTTGTCGAAATCATCTGAACGGAATGATTTACAGAAATCTCCAGGTTGGAATGGAGAGGCATTGGCCATGAGTGGGACGTGTGCCTGGGAAGACGCTTGGTTGTAGGGACCCGCCTATTCTGGGGGAGTCCTAGGGAGTGTACGGGTCGCCTATTGAGTGAACATCAAGTGCACGAATATGGTCCTCGAGGGAGTGGAAGGCAGCTTGAGACAGGAAGAACTGAATGATAAGTAAAGCGATGAGAATCTTAGTAGTACGACATTTCACGATGGGCTGGATTTTTGCAGTGTGACAGACTAATTTTTTCATGATGCATTATTTGTGCAGGTATTCCGCCAATGTTAGCAGTGTAAAAGTCGCTGTGACTTTTACACCGTGGTTTATAAACTGCGACCGGATCCGCGCGCGATTTTAACAGCAGTGATAAACTGTTATTAGCTACACTGTTTTTAACCAGTTCAAAATGCATGTGAATAATTACTAGAAGTCCCAGTTGGGCTCCATCAGGTGAACGGCTGCAGCTTTTCCGTGTACTGGGTTCGTCTTCTGGGTCGGCACAAGAGGCTTCAATGATGGTAAGTCCTGTAACATAGTAGAGTCGGGTGAAATTTCCTTGTCAATCTCCAAATGTTCCTCTTCCGGTACACTGGACTCCAAGTCACCTGAACCGCCCGAGTTGCCCACGTGAGTGTTCGAGGAAATTTGGAATTCATCGGGTGGAAAGGATTCAGCGACTGGGATTGGGAATGCCATGAGCACCGACAGTCATGAGCGCAGTGGTGAAAAAGTTCATATACTCACAGTTTCGTCCTCGACTGTACTAGTCCAGGAACAACTCTTACCTATCTATCTACACTTTGTTACACTGTGTAACAGGGCGAAAACCCCATTGATACGGTAACCTGTTAATAACCAGTTATTAACACACCTTACTTACTGTAGGTTTTAACTACCCATGGTACCCTATCTGCCATACAAGAAACCTTACCATGACTTACATTGACCACTTCTGTCAGACACAACTTGAACTGGTTCTATGATCATATTCACTTAAAAGCCACCATAAGCTGCCATGCACACTGTGTAGCTCTGTAGTGATAAAACATGTTACTTTGTACATTGTGCAATCAAAGGATCAATTGAACTACAGTGTGCAAATGTCTATCTGAGACTGGTGTTTCAACATTAGGTGGAATGTTTGCTCGAGTACCTCGAGCCGTTGTTCCATCCTCCATTCCTCTATGGCCTCTTTCTCATGATCAATTAATAAATGGTTCAGCATATCCCTTCGCCGCTTGATTTCCTCTTCATTGTGATTCAGTCGTTCCTGCAACTCGGTGTTCTGTCTCTTTGCCAATTCTAGCACAACTCTGGTACTCACTTGAAGTTTCTTTCACCGACATGGGAGCTAAAGGATGCCAATTGTTTCGGGTTCATCGATTGAGGTGTGAATAGTAGTAATGTCAGAAACACCAGACACCAGATGAATTGTTTGAAAATTTGTGTAAAGTATCCGATTGTAAACTGCTGTGTAGCAATGCATATGTCAACGCCACTATATTGTGACAGCTGTCCTGATAATGACTTCTTGGACCATTTTGATTTCATCATTCACCATCAAACTCCATGGTTGATTGTCATCTTTATCTAGAGTCTTTATCTGCAAAGAGTTCCATCATATTGTTCAGCTTTGATGGGCCAACCAGCAAGGCAGTGACTAGCTTTGCTGGGCCAAGCAGTGAGGCAAGGGCTAGCTTTGATGGGTCGACTGGCCGGGCAGGGACTAGCTTTGATGGGCCAACCAGCGGGGCAGCAGCTAGCTTTGATGGGCCAACTGGCAAGGCAGCAACCAACTTTGCTGGGCCAACCGGCGAGGCAGGGACTAGCTTTGATGGGCCAACTGGCAAGGGAGCGACTAGCTTTGCTGGGCCAACCAGCGAGGCAGCGACTAGCTTTGATGGGCCAACTGGCGAGGCAGGGACTAGCTTTGATGGGCCAACTGGCAAGGCAGCAACTAGCTTTGCTGGGCCAACCGGCGAGGCATGGACTGGCTTCGGTGGGCCATGCGGCAGGAGAGGGACTTTGTGCTATGGGCTGGCCTGTGATGGATGGGCCAGAATCGATCTGCCCGCTGGCAAAGCAGGCACTAGGTATCCTAGGTTAGGCAGTGTACCATTGGCCAGCGAAGATGGGCCTACTGGCGAGAGAGGGACTTGATGTGATGGGCCAACCAGTGAAACACAGGTTGGTGGGGGTGGGACAACCGGTGGGACAGGGTCTTGGTGTGATGAACTAGCCAGTAATGGGTGGGCAGACACGATCGGCCAACTGGCGAGGCAGGGACTAAGCATAGGGGCATAGTATCTGACCCTGACCATTTATTAACCACTACCATTTGTTCACTCATTGGCCAGCTAGTGTGGGATGACCTATCCACTTGGCAGCCGATCTGCCATTCATGTTAATTATTGCCCATCGGCCGGGGTTGGCTGGCCAGTCATCAGTGGGGAAATGACACATTGGCTGGCCAGTCATTCGCCGAAAAAGCTACTGCATGGGGTCTCCTTGCGAGTTGGACATCATAGGTTGCCCCATCGCCATCTACAGCACCACTGTTTTCATCATCACTTTCAACTCCACCTGGGTCAACAGCTTCAGGAATTAACCTGGGTGGTACCAATGGACCGTCCAGCATTTTGTGTTGAGAAAATGCCAAGTGTGCTACTGCCAGTTTGTCGAGGTGCTTCTGCAGCTGGAAGCGTCTTTCCCATGCAAGCGTCTCTGCAAGCATCTCTCACAGCACATTCTGGTGCTCAATCACCCTTTTCAGCAGAAGCATTTCCATTTATGGGTGGAAGCGTCTCACAGCCACAAAGTGTTCCCATATATGGATGGAAGCATCTCATAGCCACGGAAGCATCTAAAAAGTTAAGGGAGACAGCGAGGGAAAGAAAAATCATGCGGCGCTTATTTCGCCTGCATCGGCAATGTCGTTAGTTGTCGGTAACTCTAAAAAACCATATGGCATTTCAGACACCGATGAGGGTGATTTTTGTTTAAACCCAGCCGCGGCAGCACAGCCACTTGAGCGCAGAACGCGATTTAGTGGACATGCAAACTCACGCCTCTTGCGCACCACGGCAAACTCGACCAAACAAATGGCCGAGCCTTACTTGGGGGAATAAGGGCACTCGAGTCACAACCACCTTGACAAAACTACCAATATTACTACACAAGGGCTGCTACTTCATTTGGATTGAAGTAAACTCGAGTGATTGCAATCAAACCCTTCCCCTGCAGCCCTGTGTTGAGCATTTGTGGGTACATGCATTGTAAAAAGGATGCACATGGGCACTTTTCTAATGCATTTAGCAGTTCAACTTGCAATAAAAACTGTCAGATCTGATATTGAACTTCAAGTGACAAAACAATGTGTGTGGTGACGCAATTTGGATGACATAATGTATCTAATTTGATAACAATTAGGACTACCCCTCCTACTTCACCACAACGGACACAACAAGCTGGTCGCCAAGCTGAGCGAGACCAACATCAAATGGGTTCGCCGCCTGGATGCCGCCAGTCACAACGACCTGTTGATTTGTTACCAAATGCTAATGCCTTGAGGGTATGTCATGGTCATATATATTTACTTGGTATATGGTATTGATTAAAACTTCAGTACCATCAGCCAGTGCCTGTGGATCAATACCCAGGCATACCACGTCATCAGATTGAGCACCATCATGTTCAAAGGATGCATCGTCTATGCTCAGCCTCACCTCCACCTCTTGCTCAACATTATCCTGCTATTGTCCCACCTTCAATGTGGCCGCCTGCTGCTTTGCCTGCTCAGCCATATTATAATATGCCAAATCAGCTGCCTCCTATGAATTATCAAGTGTTTGCTCCACCACCTCAACAGCCTCAGGTTGCAATGGGAAACAGAGTCGACTATACTGCTAGATTGATGGAAAACTTCAATTCCACTCATCAAAATAGGCGTAACAGGTGATCCAATCATCGATCTTCTACTGCACAATCCATTAATGCTCAAGCTGAGGCTGAGGACATAGAGCATAGAAGGCAGTTACAACAACAGGCATTATATCAGCAAATAGAGCTTCAGAGACAACTTGAGATACAACGGCAGCAAGAGATAGAAGTGCAAAGACTATGGAGGCAGCAACAGCTTGAGCAAGAGTTGCAGCAACGAAGACTATTGGAGCAGGAGCAGCAGGACGCAATATATGAGCAGGAAGAAATCTGTCAATCTCAACAAGATAATGCGATACATCAGATACAACAGCTCTCACAAGCTTTGACTGAGGATGCTCTTCATGAATATAGTCAACACTCTGGAGAACAG